>OX451736.1:740240042-740391305 GCA_948472305.1 Vicia faba
AAATCAGGAAGAATAAAACGATTGAAATTCTGACCAAAGAATTAGACATTCGAAGACCCCAGTTACTCATATAAGCACCCTCGTACATCTCCCTCATCTTTTTGCAAAAAGCCGCTCCACGGTGGTAAAGTCTCATCTTATCCTCTTTCTGAGTCATAACTTTTCCTAGAAATCCTCCTCTTCCTGTTCTATTGATCAAAAATATCCAGCAGCAGCAAGATAGCGCCGGTTTATAATTCGCGAGAGATTTAAGTACGCTAAGTGAAACAGTCGATTTGCCTATTTTCTTTTTATTTTATAAATTAAATATTTATATGGGGCGTGCAACACTTTTCGATGTCACACACAAGCATCAGGCTACTAAGACTTTAGTATGTACGAGCGGTGTTGAACCCTCTAACACCATGTCACCGATGTTCATGACGCTGCGAAACCTTCCCGACGGCTGGAAAATCTAGAACGCGCTGAACGATGGCGTCCTAATGGCGTCATTGTCGTTGTCATTGCTGGAGGAGAGAAGCTGACCAGGAACTCCAACGTGACGCGGAAGAGGAATGGAATTCCTGGTAGGATTCTTACCGCTCAAGGAGCAGATCCCTCAGGAGGTCGTCCAAAGCCCGAATCCGGTCTCGGGTATTTTGCATGTTGCCACCCGCTCCAGATTGATGAGCGAACGACGGGGATTGAACCCGCGCGTGGTGGATTCACAATCCACTGCCTTGATCCACTTAGATACATCCTCCCCTACCCCCGCATTGGTTTTAGTCTCTATCTACGATCAGATTATTTCTGAACCCCCCTATGACCGCTATCAAAGAGAAGCTTTTTCCTATACTATAACTATAGTAGTAGCAAGTCTATTTCTTGTTTTTTGGAATTAGGGGAAGCAAAGCTTCAAACAAAGAGGTTGGGCTGTTCACTTCATTGATTTGACTTCACTTGACTTAAGATTAAAGATAGGGGCCGGGCGGGCAGTGAAGGCTCGTTTAGTAGACAGCAAGCTCCGCTTTTTGAAGCGAGCCCCCAGAAAGCCATTTCACGCTAGCCTCTTGTATAGGGTTCCCTGCGCACCCCAAAACTACAAGCTAGCTTTGAAGCCCCTACTTTCTCAATGGTTGGGATATTTAAAGAAGCCCCTTTCTATAATATATATAAGGGAAGCTCTTCGAGCTTTCTTCGCATGCTTGAGCTTTCCCCTTTCTATTAGTAAGGTTGTCAAAAGGTAGGTTTCTTACTCAGTGCTTGTGCTAAGGAGCTTCTTTATCAAAGTAAACTTTCTTGCTTCTTGCTTTAGTAAAGATTGCAGGGGCGCGTAAGTGCCCTTCCTTCAATGGCTTACTTAGTCATGAATAGCGCGTTCCAGATTTGCCAGCCGTCGGGAAGGTTTCACGGCGTCATGAACATCAGTGCCATGGTGTTAGAGGGTTCAACACCACTCGTACATACTAAAGTCTTAGTAGCCTGTTGCTTGTATGTGACATCGAAAAGTGCTGCACGCCCCATATAAATATTTAATTTATAAAATAAAAAGAAAATAGGCAAATCGACCGTTTCACTTAGCATACTTAAATCTCTCGCGAATTATAAACCGGCGCTATCTTGCTGCTGCTGGATATTTTTTATCAATAGAACAGGAAGAGGAGGATTTCTAGGAAAAGCTATGACTCAGAAAGAGGATAAGATGAGACTTTACCACCGTGGAGCGGCTTTTTGCAAAAAGATGAGGGAGATGTACGAGGGTGCTTATATGAGTAACTGGGGTCTTCGAATGTCTAATTCTTTGGTCAGAATTACAATCGTTTTATTCTTCCTGATTTTTGGCTATTTCTTAGCTCTAGTAATCGGCTTAGATTTCAATCTTTTGGGGGATAAAGTCCCTTTGGTTCGATTAGTCCGATTACTCTTCATTCTACTTTTTGGTTGGGAGGTTCCCCTAATTATTCTTCTTTGTCTTCTTTCGGGCCTCGATGAGTCTACCCTGAACATGATGGATCCAGCAGGAGGTCAACCTGCTGCCAATCCTGCAGCGGAGCAACCCTCTGACGGCGCATCGACCTCGGACTGGAGAAGTTTCGAAGAAGGTGTTTTGTTACAATCTATGCCATCTTCAAACGAATCCAGCGAAGCGAGCGTGAATCAGCAACCAGTGATTCCCGAGCTGGAGCCTCCGCTTCTCGATGACAATAGCCGGCGGGAAGAGCTCGCTGCTCGATTGAGGGCGAACTGGTGGGGCGTAGCTTATAACGAGCGAATCCTCGACTCCTTCGTCCAGAGTCAACTTTCAATCGAAAGACACGTAGAGGCCGCACTTGTGGCGGACGGGTATTCCCCTCAAGTTGTCTTTGAAAGAAGACATACAATTCGGGGATTTCTTTTCTATCTGGAGGGGCATGCGCTGCAGGGGGCACTTACGGGGGTTATCTGAGCCAAAATGCCAATTTTGGTACAAGGTATAGCGTTCCCTATCAGCGAGTGATCCGATTCGTCCGGAACTCTAATCTATTTTTAGATTAACGAATAGGGAGAGCAGATGCAAGCTTTTTCTTTAAATAGCCGGCCAAATCACTACAGGATCATCGGTCTACTCTACCTCAATTCACCATTTCGAACTTTATACAGAAGGTTTTTCCGTACCAGCTCCTTCTACCTATACCTCAGTTGAAGCACCTAAAGGAGAATTTGGTGTCTTTCTGGTCAGTAATGGAAGCAATCGTCCCTACCGTCGTAAAATAAGAGCACCTGGCTCTGCCCATTCACAAGGACTCGATTCTATGTCCAAACATCACATGCCAGCAGATGTGGTCACCATCATAGGTACTCAAGATATTGTGTCTGGAGAGGTGGATAGATAGGACTGCTAGTTGCTCGATCAGGACCCTAGCTTTATTGCGAGCCAAAAACCTTGATGGATTCCCCTTTTGAGGTATTACCCCTGTAAAATTCATTTAAAAAAAATTTGGAATTCTCTGTAAGAGCTGCGGAACTAACAACTCTATTAGAAAGTCGAATTACCAACTTTTACACAAATTTTCAAGTGGATGAGATCGGTCGAGTGGTCTCAGTTGGATATGGGATTGCACGTGTTTATGGATTAAACGAGATTCAAGCTGGGGAATTGGTTGAATTTTCCAGCGGTGTGAAAGGAATAGCGTTGAATCTTGAGAATGAGAATGTCGGAATTGTTGTCTTTGGTAGTGATACCTCTATCAAAGAAGGAGATCTTGTCAAACGTACTGGATCTATTGTGGATGTTCCTGCGGGAAAGGCTATGCTAGGGAGTGTGGTCGATGCGTTGGGAGTACCTATTGATGGAAGAGGGGCTCTAAGCGATCACGAGCGAAGACGTGTCGAAGTGAAAGCCCATGGGATTATAGAACGTAAATCAGTGCACGAGCCTATGCAAACTGGGTTAAAAGCGGTAGATAGCCTGGTTCCTATAGGCCGTGGTCAACGAGAACTTATAATCGGGGACCAACAAACTGGAAAAACAGCTATAGCTATCGATACCATATTAAACCAAAAGCAAATGAACTCAAGGGCCACCTCTGAGAGTGAGACATTGTATTGTGTCTATGTAGCGATTGGACAGAAACACTCAACTGTGGCACAATTAGTTCAAATTCTTTCAGAAGCGAATGCTTTAGAATATTCCATTCTTATAGCAGCCACCACTTCGGATCCAGCACCTCTGCAATTTCTGGCCCCATATTCTGGGTGTGCCATGGGGAATTATTTCCGCAATAACGGAATGCACGCATTAATAATCTATGATGATCTTAGTAAACAGGCCGTGGCATATCGATAAATGTCATTATTGTTACGCCGACCACCAGGCCGTGAGGCTTTCCCAGGCGATGTTTTCTATTTACATTCCTGTCTCTTAGAAAGAGCCGCAAAACGGTCGGACCAGACAGGCGCAGGTAGCTTGACCGCCTTACCCGTTATTGAAACACAAGCTGGAGACGTATTGGCCTATATTCCCATCAATTTTATCTCCATTACGGATGGACAAATATGTTTGGAAACATAGCTCTTTTATCGCGGAATTAGACCTGCTATTAACGTCGGCTTATCTGTCAGTCGCGTCGGGTCTGCCGCTCAGTTGAAAGCTATGAAACAAGTCTGCGGTAGTTTAAAACTGGAATTGGCACAATATCGCGAAGTGGCCGCCTTTGCTCAATTTGGCTCAGACCTTGATGCTGCGACTCAGGCATTACTCAATAGAGGTGCAAGGCTTACAGAAGTACTGAAACAACCACAATATGCACCACTTCCAATTGAAAAACAAATTCTAGTAATTTATGCAGCTGTCAATGGATTCTGTGATCGAATGCCATTAGACAAAATAGCTCAATATGAAAGAGACATTCTAAGCACTATAAAACAAGAATTACTACAATCACTAAAAGGTGGACTAACTGGCGAAAGAAAGATAGAATCGGATGCATTCTTAAAAGAAAAAGCTTTGTCCTTAATTTAATTTTCATGATGATTTTTGTTTAGATGATATATTAAAAAAAAGTTGGATCTGGATGGAATCGACCTTCTCCTTTTTTATAGGCCACCGCATATCGTATAAAGTTTTGCTTTAATGATATGCATTAATACGCTCTCTAAGTGAGGAGACTGGAGCTCCAGCTTAGAGACGCTCCCTAGGCCAGAGGTCGGGGGGAAGCCCAGAGAGAGGATATTTTAGGTTTGTCTCCCAAGGATAGCTCCTTTGTTTGAGAGCCTTTACACGAGTTCGTTTAAAAGTCGTTTTTTTCCCTCAAAATAAAGTTCCTCGTCTCTGTCGTCGTATGCTTAATGGTGTTTAGAGGGCCAACTATAGGGGAGGGGGTGAGTCCAAAGAATGTGTGTTAAGCGCATTTAGCGATTGATTCGAACACGGGACACCAGCCTTGAAGAAGGGTCGGGGTATGCTCCGGGTAGTTTGAACCCTGAGGAGGAGGGTGAGAGTTCAGTAGGACTCTTAGAATGGGCCGGGAGAAACCTCTTTGATGAGGAGTAGCCGAGTTAGTACAGTATACATATTTTTGGTCCGAGAACTACATCTGGTTTGATGTCGAGTCCATGTCCATGTCCAGGTGCAGGGCTTGTCTATGTAGGCCATGGGTTTTATTAGAAGGCCCACTCAACCATAAATAAGGGAAATCAATATAATCGGATTTGCCTATACGGAGAAAAAGGGGGCTATGCTGCAACTTGACAACAAAGAAGGCAAGCTGACGAAAAGCAGCAATTCGCTTTTTTTGATAGATAGTACCTCACCCGCGATAGAGTAAGAAATTTGAAGGTAGAGGCAATCCGTATGTGCCCATGCCGGCAGAGAAAGACGATCCAGGCAAATGAAAGCAGGAATCGAGAAAGACGACTCATTCTTACTTGCAATGAAAGTCTAATATAGGAAGCGATCTGTGAGCGTCTGCCGCATCTCCATCTTATGCTCCAATCCGGGATCTTCCTCCAGGTCGAGAAGATGCTCCGCGGTCCATCTCTCCAGTTAAATATGATGATGACAAGGCCATCCCTGTGGACGAATCTGAACACTCAGATGGGGATGCCAAAGCAGTGGTCCGATGATGTGAGAGACCTCAAGAAGGTTAAGGTGCCACCAATGGATATACAGCTGGTAGTCTCTCTTAAATAGAATACAGGCCCTTTCAAAGTACGAATTCGGGGTTTATTTATCAACGTTGCGTCACCTTGATCCCTCGGCAACCTCGCAAGTAACTTTTCCCGAAAGAGCTATGGCGGGGCAGAGCTTGGAGCACTTAGTCGAAGCATCTTCGCCACGCGAGTACGGGCATATCATAATCTAATTGGATAAACTCTCATGTGTGAAATAGAATTTAAGTTATAGAGAACTTAAGAAGTAGTAGAAAGCGCCCAACCAAGAGGTGATGACGCTGGTGTGAGAGATGTTGTGGTAGATAGGTAATTTGGTTTTTATAACCAACATTATATACGATGAATGAGATTCCAATGAGAGAGTCGAGAGCCAAAGAAGACCTTCGACTTGTCTTGTCAGGATTATGGAACTGGCCTAAAATTTCAGCATAGTCTTTCAAGATCTTAAGAATCTCCTTGGCATTAGAAATAGATGCCGCGCAGAAAAGCAGAATGTCATCAGCATACAATAAGTGGGACGGGAAAGGCAAACCCCGGACCGATACAAATGCAAAGAACCCGCCGAGCTTAAAGGTCAATATATCGGCACTTCCCCTGCAACACAAAATAACAACGGAGAGAAAGGGTCTCCTTGTCGAACTCCTCGCGAACAGGTTAAATAGCCCGCTGGAGAACCATTAATAAGAATCGACATATGTATGAGCTGAATGGAAAATCAAATAACACTGATCCAGTCGAAGAAAACCTGCTTCAGAGTGAGTACTCCGCCTAGCCTATCTTACGGCCGACCCCCTTGGAATGGAAGGCGCTAGCTTTCTATAATTCTAAAAGCAAAGCAAATAGACCACTCCCTCTTTTCTAGGGCTGGAAAGATTTACTCTATTTTTAGGTATGACGGAAAGACATTTGACAACCGTAGCTTATGTGGTTACGAGTCGGGGTACAATAGTGATTCGCTATTCTAGGATGACTTCAAAGGCATCTCGTCCTCAAAAGAGGAAGGGAAGCAAACCACCCTCTCAAGAGGGGTTGGGGCAAGGGGTGATCGGTCGTCTAGTGGAGCTACACAGCAAGCCACTATATGCGCTACTCCGAATTATTCTTCTGAGACTTCCGCCTCTTTTCCCAGCTATCCCTCTTTCCCTAGTGTCGCAGTCTCGCGGATTCTCTTTATTGTGACTTATTGTGTTGGAAAGTCTCTTCTTCTTTCCTGCCTACGGGCCAAATACCTGTGAGGAGCCTTGTCGAAGCAGGAAAAATATCTTTTTATCTTCCGAAAGGAGGCTAAAACAGCCAAAGCAATATATTCAGAAACCGTCTTTAGATCCTAACATTGTTATGAGAAATGTTTCATATGGGCTAATCTCCGCCGAACCTGTGCAATAAAGGGAAGAATAAGTCACCACCATAAAGTATGGATCACAATAGTCACTGAACGAAAGAGGTGTTACCTTATTATACGCCATTTCCTAAATAGAGTTTCAAACTGGGGTTAAACAGGATCAAAATAGTGGCACTAATCAATGATATAAAGAGAACTCCCTTCCAATCCCAATTATTTCTTCCCCCCAAACCCTATACCCAGACAGAAGGAATGCTTGGGCAGGAAGGAACTACGCGCGGGCAAAAAAAGAATCCAAAACCAGCACTCCTTCTCGGGCGGAATTGGACAGATTGAAGCTTCTTTTCTTTTTGCCGGAGGGCCACGCGAGAAAAGCGGGTTTGAAGCCAATTGAAGCTCGAGACCTAAGATAAGGTATGCGCCCGGTGAATGCGACTGATATTTTCCTGCGCCTGCCTATTATTAAAAAAAAGGAAAGCACTTGAACCGGCCAAAGGAGGACTCATTCAAGACAACTTCATAGGTGTTAAAGACTAGCTTGATGACAATACCTCTTTCTCAGTGGGCTTTTAGTCTCAAAAGGCTTCATTCTTTGTTTGCTGTTGTGACTACCCATCATCATACCGAGATGAACTAGTGTTAGGACAAGAGGTGGTAGACCTCGTCGTAAATTGATATTTGCATATTTAAAGACGAGGAATAGCGAGTCGATAATGCTTGAAAATAGGCAAATTTTATGATTGCACAAGATAGCGAAAATATGTTATATAGAGGGAAGCGGTGCCATCAAATCGTGAGTAATGGCAGTGAAACCAAAAAGGTAAGGTCTTGCAGAGCCTCAATTGGAATCATAGGGTGGGCGGTCTGCGCGTATCAGGATATGGTATGGATTCTCATTCCTTTCTGGAAGCCTAGGCATAAACTAGGAGGGGTCCGGCTCACTTTTTTACATACGTTCTTTCTTCTTTTCAGAAGGTCTAGAGTAGGGAATCGAAAGATAATATTTCCGAATTGATGAGAGAAGAGGGCGCTAGTTCAGATAGCGAAGAAGAGCTAGCTTGCCTATTTCCAACGGTTAGACAAATGGTTGGAATTTAGATGGTTCCTTTGGGATCTCGTCAATTCATTTCTTTGTTCGCCTAGCAGTCTTTGCTTCCAGTACACCTTGAATTCTCTTTTGTATCGCATCTTTTCCTAGGACGGCAGTACACTCTGAGCGTGCATCCTATCTATGTGCATTCACCCTCTCCTAACAGGATAAAAAAAGATCCAAGCTATCTACCCTATTAACCCAATACTGACTAGTTGAACTCAACCCTTAGCTCTCACTTTAAGCATTGAATGAATCCATATGGCCTAGTTCAATGATTGAGTACTTGTGCTGTGTAGCCATAGTTTCGTAGTCTTTGTTAGTTTATTGTTTGGTTGAGTTATTAGCACCCTTAACCTGCTACATACGACTGGAAGCAAGCGTGCCAGAGCTGGGTCAGCGAGTGAGTGATTAGTAGTACATTAAGGGCGAGAGTAGCGGCTTAGGTTATCGATTACCGACTTCTCCTTCCGGGATAGAGAGTATGCATTGTACGATTGCTAAGTGTTAAGCATATAGCCAGGGCCAATTGCATTTATTTAGGCAGTTGGTCAAACTGCCGACTAAGTAGCAGGAATTACTTGACCTCAGCCTAACAACCTTATCCTAGTCCGATCACTTATTCTCGCGGGCCTGGAAGGCTGCATTGGAGTATGCACGTATATCGTAGTATACATACAAGGTTCTTCTCTTTCTCCGGGAATACTTTCCGAATAGAGTTTGTCTGTCTCCTCTTTCGATTCGGAGCGGCGGTCTTGGTTTTGGAGAATGCTTTGGGGTTCACCCCCTCTTGTCTCTAATAAAAGCCGCTAGGAAAAGCTCTTTCATCAGGGGTTGGGGCATTTCCTAACAGGTTTGTCCTGGGGAACTTTCGATCTGGCCCTTCCTTTTCATCTGTCTTCTGCCACTAAGTACGCGTACTACCTGTACCCCTTCTGCCAAGGGCTTAATTTCCTTCTTAATCCGCTTAAGCAGAATTAGAAATGTCCTTTTCGCTCTTTTATGAAGGAGAAGCGCGTATATCTTTTATCTATGCTTGGCTGGTGGTATAGGATAGGATGAGCTAACTGAAGCAGTGATGAGCTAGGATAAACGCTTTATCGACCCGGTTTAGAGGCAATAAAGTAGAAAGATAGGTTTAAGATTGGCTCTCTATAGTTATATTTAGGAAAGCTCAATCTCTCCATGAACCCTTGCTGCAAAAGTCATGTCACTCCCGCTCGGCGAATCAATCGCAAGTCCCAACCCAGAAAAAGAGGCAGAGTGAAAGGAAAGGCGGATTTACTAATTGGTTGAAGAAGTTCCGGAGGGGAGGTTAACAGAAGGCATGTTCTCATCCATAAGCAAGGAATTAAAAGGCCCATAATATCTACTAACGACTATGGTTGGGGGGAAGATGTAGGAATCGATAAAGTCTTCATCTTCCGGAATTCCGGGCTTAGGTCCCCGCGCAGGGGTGATCCTTCTCAGACCTTTCTCCGGAGACCGTAATAAAGAGTCTTTGCTTACTTACATTATAAACGCGCTTCACTCTAAAGAGTTAAGTAATGAATCCTATTTTCCCGAGCTTGCCTGGCTGGAAACGCCCAACGACTAGTAAGTGTAGTTAATTATGTCTAAAACTTTCTTTAAATCTTTCTTTATTGGATGGATATTATTGAAAGGCTCAGTGTGCTTATGAACATAGGGGTTGGTTCCAGAGAACCAGATAGGAAGAAAAGACCCAGAGGATTCTTTTGAAGCAACATGACTAGACTCAACTCACGGATTTGTATTGAAAACTTTTTTCATTGGTAGTTGGAGTACCAAACCGGTCTAATCTCTTTCTACGACAAGCGCCATCGCCTTTTTCACTCTGGATTAGCCCTCAGTAGCATTCCCAACTACAAGCTTTTATTCTTCATTTTTGTTTCTTTGACTAGGAATTACTCCCTTTTTTACCCTATCCAATTCTTTACTTATAGTCTCTAACTTTGTATCTGATGTTCCTGCACCCTTTGCTTTAGCATATCCATCTGGATGGCAGTGAAGAAGCATAATAGCCTTCTCCATAAGTCTAACTATAACCATTGGTTCAATGTAATTAGGATCACCTTATATCTTTGGACTTCTTATCTACATCACCTGAGACTTGGGGTTCTTCTTCAACTGTCTCAGAAACCTAACATTTCTCTGTCAAGGATGAGGAGCCATCACTCTGACTGCCAGAACAGAACAAGGACCTTCTCTGATGACGCAACCTTCAAGAAGGGAATTCAGAATCATAAGACGACTTTGCAACAAAGAGAAAAATAGTGCTTTCTCAGAAAAGAAAGAGAGATTGACATTCCTCCGATCAGCATGAGAGCTCGATCCAGCTGAAAGCTATCCCTCAGAAAGTCCTTATAAACAAACTGCTCCTCTATATGCTCCGAGACCCTCTCCTTGATCGAGGGAAGATGTGTGGTTCTCTGCTTCAGCCGCGGCTGAACACCGGAATTCCAAGCAAAGACGTTAGAGGATACTGCATCTCGTAATGGTAGAAAGAGGAAAGGCTAAGCGAAAAAGGTTAAGATTGCTTAATGAGTTATGGCCACTAGTCATTCGGATTTATCCTGACTCATGTCAGTATTATCATAGGGCATTTAGCTAGCCTATATCTCCGCTTTCGCTTCCATACTCAACCGTCTCTCTCCTTAGTCCGATCTAGCCTCTATTGATTGAGAGGGTTGAAGACTCCTTTGATTTTTTTAATGCAATTAAGAATTCCACGGAACTTTATCGATTCCAACGCAACTTATCCTTTTGGAGCTGACGTAACAAACTACGCGAGCCTCCCGACGAAGCCAACATAAATCCTATCCGAATAAAAAAAATAAAAGGCAGTTTAATTATGGTGGTATACCAGTCGCCTGTTCTGGAACTTCCAGTTCCAATCGAAGCATATCTATCCGTAAATGGATTTGTATGTATAGCCACTTCAGTCGTGCTCGTTGTTTCTCTAAAGTATCTTTTTTCTGGGAACATGGTCAACCATAAATTATTATTTTGGCTATTCTTCATCCACCGATGCAGAAAATTATCCAGTTTTCCATTCTCATATGAGGCCGAAAAGTTTATTGGCAACAGGTCGGCACGAAGTGATTCATCATGCTCAAACATGAGGCGATCGTTCGTTAGGGACGATTTATAGATCAGAAAGTTCCCACAAATGGAATGAGAAGTGGGTCCATGTAAATGATCGAGACCTCGGAAACAATAACGCTCCTTCCCCATATGGAGTTCGGAACCCAAAGGCAATCGTTGAGTGAACTGTATCTTCTTTGTGTTAGTTGACCTAAGCCGCACCATTACTGCTGGGGTGGGGCTCGGCCTCCGAACCGTACGTGGGGCGAGTTTCAGCCTCATACAGCTCGGGCCGAAGACCGGGGGAAGTTTAGGAGAGATGGGGAGACCCAGCAGCTGCCGGTCGGGGGCGGGGATAAGCTTGTGAAGAAGCGAATCCCCCCCAAAATCCATTTATATACTATAGCGCTAGCGCTTCGCGTTCTTTCTATTTCATCCCTTTTTTTTCGGGATTAGCGGAGGATACTAATCTAATAAGTGAAGTAGTCGTCGTCTGACCAATTGGCTCGGACACCAGACCACTCGTGCCCGCCCACTCTGTCTCACCCTAAATGGAATGGCTCTCTTAGTTACGCTACGCCCCGGTCTGAGTCCCCACGTCCGCTCTTCTCTGCCCGTAACCTAATAAGTTGGCTTTGCCAACACAACATTAGGGTCGTCCCCTTCATTCTATGCCGACCCCGGCCCGGGGCTGGCTTTTTGGGAAGCCCGTTCCCACCTTGCTCACGGCCCGGCTAGCCTTCCAACGGTAGTGGTAATTTTCCCGTTCCCTGGTCAAAGACTTGGTTGGATGCGGGATCTACTCCGCGAGGAGCGGTACGGATGTAGATGATATCATCACGACCTCTCTTTTCGTACCGCTAGGGATGCTTAACGCCACTTCGCCAACTGGCATTACCTGCGCTTTCGTCTCTCTCAGTGTGGTTAGCACTGGGTGTTTCCGAGCTGCGAGGCTTACACCCATTCGCATTAGTTCATCCAAAGTTCCTTACCCTTATGCACGAATTATTGAATAAGCCATCTTCCTATCAAGGTTCAGGAGTCAACTGAGCATCTCAGCGGCGGGATTGAATACCCGGATCGAGTCAGAGTTCACGCCGCCCGCCCCGAACAAATAGGAGGCATGGGCCACAGGTCGCACATAAGCCGCCGGGTCGCACGATAGAAGAACACCCAAAATACAGATGCACACTCCAAAATGTGAAATATTCATCTTCATTGGAGCTTTTTGGTGGTAGTCGTGACCAACAGCCATCAGCTGTCGGCTCATTGGTAAGGCGAGAGCTTCAAGCCCGATTTCAGGTTCAGGTGGCACACCCCCCACACAAGCAACACCCAACGAAGGGGGGACGGGGAAAGCTACAGGCCCAAAACCTTCGACCCTTCTTTCTAAATGGGGGTGCCCGGAGCACCCCATCCTGTCATTTTGTTGTTGCTCATTCCCGTTAGGGTTAGGCCGAAGTCTTTGGTGTATCCTTATCCGCGTCCGCTCACGCTTTGCTGACCTATCGCGTGGTAAAGAGAAGAGAGTACGAAAGAATAGTAAACAGAGCACACCGCAGAAAGATTCTAAATATGAGAAGTCCCCCTTGGATTCGATAAGAAGGAAATGAAGAACGGGAACAAAACGAAATGAGGCGTTTCCAGCTCTAGTTTCGGATGAGCTTCTCCCAATTATGTCTGGTAATAGAATATGGCGGCTTGCTCTGACCAAGACTCCACTTTTTGCTCCGTCCATGGAGCGTATGAATTTCCTGGAATGTAGATAGACCAAAAGAGGGAATGAAGGGATAAGAATAGGAATTAGAGTCCCATTGGAAAAAGGAGCACCTGTGGGAACATCTCTACTGACGAACCATTTCAATAGTAAGGGTGCTGTCGTGCCACGAGGCACGACCATATAAGTAATGAAAAAGAAAAAGTTATGTAGTTGGACCATCTGCTCTATCCGTTCGAGTTTCGCTTCTCTAGATAAGATGAGACGCTAAAAATGAAAGTGTTCGCAACGCATACCGAAAGGATACCAATGAAGCCGACCATTAATGACTAGTTCGAACACCATGAGCGGTCTGATCCCTGATTTGATCAAACAGACTGCTCTTAGAAAGATGAAATAAAAGCAAACTCTCCAAATTGTTGACCAACCTTTCCTTCAATGGTAGAGGCAAGAAGACTTTCTGGCCAGGACTTACTATAACCAACCTCACAGATCCCACTCCATCTTTTACACCGATGTATCGTACTCTATCGACCAGGTCATCATAAGAAAATACTGCGAAATCTTTCCGAAGTGAGAGAAGGAGGGAAGGCACGCTACAACTAACATAACAGCCAGCTGAAAATGCTAGCTAGCTAGGCTAGCGCGCAATGGCTTTATCTGATAGGGGCTCGCTTCTTCAAGCTTCGCCCAACCTATACAAGGTGCTGCTCGCTTTCTCTCAGCCACCAGTGGCTTATGTAGTGGCATTCCTACGTGCTCCTCTTTGCCCCATACTTAAGAATCCAAAGGTGACCTTTGGCTGTTGTCTTGACGCTTTGGTTACGAAAGTAGCCGGGGTCTAGGTTTATTGATGGATTTTGTCAGCGAAAGTCCCTCAAACTCAATCAATATCAACAACATGTCGTGACCGGTTAGGCTTGGTGGATTTTGTCAGAAAAGAAAGTAGGTTTTGGGGGTGGGTTCATTGATTAGTACACCTCCGGTGCTGATAAGGTCGGGACCGTGGTCGTCCGTCTCAGGTTTGCCGGCCGATAAGATCTCTGAGATTGACCAGCCAACTGGGTTGGTTTGGCTATTCCTTTCTATTGAAAAGAAGGAGTCAGCTGTCTGCGTGAGTCACCTTCTTCTAGGCTCCGCTGGACGACACGACATTCTCGTTTAAATATAGGCATGTCGCACTTGTGATGGTTCCCCAAGATCCAATATATATGACCACTTAGGTCTACATTGCCACGATATTGTTCTATGGAAGCGGGCGGGCTGTTAGAAGTTCGGCCCGGTTTTTTTTAGTGTCGTAGGGGAGGGATTTACCTTTTTAACGCATATTCACTCGTACCGGCATAGCCCCACTGATTTGTTTTCGATCGGAGCATCAAGCAGCGCAACCCGGTTCTACTTGACTAAGCCTCGTGCTCATCCAAGGAGGGAGTTTGCTTTACCCAACTCCCTTTTTGATAACAAGGCAGAAACCCCCGACATTCATTAGTTTCGAATGAAGAATGAAGAGTGCCCCAGCAAGCACCTACTCCTATCAAAATTAAAAGCGTTACTTTACTAAACAAGCAATAAAAGCTCTTTACTAATAACATAGAAAGGGCTTTTCTCGCTTGTAGCTTTCTTCGCATGCTTGAGCGCATTAATAGAATACATATAAAATAAAAAATGAACTTGAGTTTTCAATAAGGCTCGCGTAGGGGCGCTCACGTTTTTTGGCTTACCTAAAATCTAAGATTTTTAAGTTGGTAAAGACCCACCCCTTGTTTCAGTCAGAATGAGTCCCCGGGACCCCAGGACATTGGCTTCCGCCAACAGTGGACTATTAAGGATCGCATCCCGCGCATATTCTACATTATAGCCTGCAACTGATTCAGCTTCCGCTTTTGGGAGATCAAACGAAGCTAGATTAGTTTCTGCTAGACGAGAAATGAAGAACATAACCAATACAGGGAACAAGGGAATACCTGACCATATCTGCTTTTGCGCCATGACAATCTCACTCGAATTACGGGGACCTACACATATTAGTACAGTATACCGGAGTCCCCGGCCAGAACCACACGTGCAAGTTTCCCTGCATGTGGCTCGTCCGCGCTTTCCGAGGCGCTGCCTGTGACTCAACATGGGATAAGAGGGCATCACGTCACACTTTCGTGTTTAGAGCATTGTCCGAGTGAATAGGCAGCGCCTACCAAGCAAAGCTTTCTTGAAGAGGCTGGTTCCTTTTCGGTTCGGCGCCCGCATTTTTTTAGATGTAGGGGCAAGGCAAGCCCCAGGAAATTCTGGCTCCCAGCTAAATCTCGGCCGGCATCCAGCTCTCGAGGGGGTGGGGTCCTGGAGCGAACTACTCATTGCAGTCTTGCCCCAACCCAAGGCCGTTAAGGTTGGTGAGGAGCATTGTTTCGAGGGAGGGAAAGCGTGGCTGACAAGCCACTTCGAGGAAGCGACTGGAGTGGTGGCCCGATTCGTCCTGGCCTGGTCGGGAAGAGATTCACATAGATACTTTTGCTATTCGGGAATCTCTTTCTATGTTAGCTAGCGGGGGCAGGCTTTCCTATGATAGTCCCGCTGCGGCCTCTGACCGTCCGTTACGTCTCATCTTGATTTGGCTATACTTGTATGTAGCTAGCCATGTTAGCTTCACATGAGAGAGCCCTTTTTTTAAGGCTAAAAACTCATCAGTTAGCTCGGCCCCTTTCCTATTCAGCTTTGCCGCCTATTAAGAGAATAGGTACCGTTCAAGCGGCCCGCCTTTATTCATCTATACCAGCTGCCCCACGCACGACCCAATAGGAATGATTTCAGCGCCCCTATCTAGATAAGAAGCAGAACGCGCCATCACCTACAGCCCTTTCCTCTGCCGGGGACTTCCACGAAATGAAAACTGGCAGCATCATCGTATGCTCGACATTGGTTGCACTGGTTTATATCCCGTAGTACTCCTATGGCCGATCTGTCACCCAACCTACTCAAAAATCTAAAGGCTTGACCCCGTCCCGTTTGGAGAATGACCCTTATGGCATGGCTTAGTCAGTTATTATCGCAGTTCAGATAAGATTCGGACCGCCACTTCTCTGAAAGCATGGTTCTTTCCTTCCTCTTTCCTCCCTCCTTGGAGCTCGTCCATTCGTTAGGTGATCCCTTGCTCTCACATTCGAGTGTTTGCTCGTCGTTTAGGCCGGTTAGTTAGATTTCCGCTCATTGCAGTCACCTCCGGGGTTCTTCGCACCTGGATAGTACCAGGACCCTTGTGCCCCGGCCCTTGATCAGATAAATCCGCCCTTAAACCAAAAACTAAAAATGAGCCTTGCGACGAGACGCGAACATCCCCCATGCTGCGGTTCCCTTCGGTCCGTTCCCGGGTTGGGTTAGGGGAACATCCGAGCGATTGCCTTCGCGGATCCAAACGCGCTCACAAGGCGCACAATAAGAATAAGACCATTAGAGACTTCATAAGAGACCATTTGAGCTGCAGATCATAATGCTCATAGAAAGGCATATTTCGAATATAGAGGAGTGAAAGTTCCCAACAACGAGTTGATCATACCCTTCTTTGAACCGTACGAGCACGTCCTCTGTAACCCCCCCACCGCGCTTACGGCTCTATAACCTAACCCAACTTGCTCTGGCCCCTGGTCCTCCCTTTCTATTCCTCGGTAAGCGGACTGTGGGAGCATGAGGGGGGGCGATATCCGCTTTTGACTGATAGAAAGCATCTCTCTTTTGTCCCTCCTGATCAAACTCGAAAAGAATAACTTTATGCCACTTTGTACACTTTAGTGTAGGCACCTTCTTTAAACGTGCCAAGCTGTGGAAGAGAGGTGCCAGGGGAATCAATGCTCTCAGATGAAACAGGGCTTGAAGCCTTCGAAAAACCTTTATGCTCTTTTCTTCCTATCGAGTGGCGTCAACCGAACTGAAAAATAGAACAGTTGATCGAGCTCTTTGGTACGCGGCTAACCTTTTAAATGGAGTTGTTCTTGCTACTCCCATAAACTAAAGAAATAGGGTGGGTAGGATAAGGACTCTTATCATATAACTCTTTTTCTTGCTCTTCAGGTGTCCTTTTATTATCTCTTGGCCCGTTGCGCCTGTTTGACCAATGAGAGTCCAGACTTGAGCTCATCTGATTAATTCATTCTTCCATTCGTCAGTATCGTCAAAGCAGCTGAACTCAATCCCGATGGCTACCAGTGTCGATTGGCATTCCACTTCTATAAACTATATATATATATATATATATATATATATATATATATATATATATATATATATATATATATATATATATATATATATATATATATATATATATATATATATATATATATATATATATATACTACAGATGTGACCATGATTCTATCTTGGTGAGAGTGGCGTGACTTGAAGCTGCACGGAGACCATTTCCTTTTCTTGCTCTCGTGCTGGATGTCATCTCGGCATATCGGTCGGTTTAAGATGAATCTGGGGGAGGGAAATCCTCCATTGGCCGTTGACCTTTGATTCTCTTCTCTGAACAGCTCTTAGGCTAATATTGAGTTGAATTCGCTTCTCTTCCGTATTCCTCAGCTCGACTTTATGTTGCCGAAGCTATCTTGAGGCCCTTTCTTTCCGGCTTCCTTGAGTCAGCTCGGTAGCTAGTCTAGTAAAATAGCCTCTTCCCTTAACCTTAATAGGGCTTGCTCCCTCTTCTTGTCCACTCGGGAATGAAGCCTTACCTTTCGCTACTAACCTGTTAAATGGAGTTGAGCTGGCTACAAAAAAAATGGCTTCAGTGATGGTTGCTTCATCAAATATAGGTGGCAGGGTCAGACTTTGAGAAAGAGTCCACTGCTGTCCAGTCATAGTCACAGTAGGAGCAGCTCCGGCTCAGCTCGATCAAATTTAAAAATTTAACTCATGCCTTGTAGTACCTCGCTATCCTCTGTTGGTAAGTAGCCATTCAGAACTGAGCTTGCTTTCTTAACTCTTAAATTAGGTCGAAGTTGGTCCTCAACTCTTCTTCGTTGGAACCCACATTTTGAAAAGTTCTGTTAGGTTCTTAGTAGCAGTCGGCGACCTTTTCTTCCTTCTTTTACTTCACATAGCTTTTCTTCTCCTTGATAGCTGGAAGTTCTCCAAAAGTATGAAAAGCTGGAGGACTTTGTACCAGCCATTCCAGTGTGGTTGAATTTTGTTCAACAGCCCAAGGAATGTTCGCCCTTGTTATGTTATTTCCACTGTTTGAAGTGATTGTTACGACCACGAAGAAACGACGAATCCCAACTACAAATATATAAGAGCCAAAACTGCTAAGGGCATTCCATCCAGCGTAAGCATCTGGATAATCTAGAATGCGACGTGGCATACCCGAAAGCCCTAATAAATTCAAAGAAGAGTTCTTTTTATTACTCTAGGGCCTTTGGAAAAAGAGTAAGAACAGATAGTCATCGCCTTTCCCTTTCGACTGGCATTATCACACCACCATAAACAAATTAAATAGCTGCTCCTAGCCCGATTCCAAGACCTGGACCTGTTTCAGGTTTGAAAGCAGCCCTTATTCCATTCATTCCAGGGAGGGAATAGAAGAAAGCATATTCCGTTCAGTCGGTAATGAATCAATACGCAGGGAAACTTTCTTCCATGGGAATGGCAAGTCTCGGACAAGCTCATATTGGTTGGGTATGCTCTTTCCATAGGCGACTTTCCAGAAGGTCTTCAAGGTGGATATGCTCTTCTTCGATGGTGGGTCAGATTAACCCCGAAAAAAGTGATCCAAATATGGATTTGACCTAAAGTTTCAGAGTATGTCCGACCAAAGATTTTACCCACCCAATAGTGAAATCCTACAAATAAAGCAAAAACGGCTCCCACAGAAAGTACATAATGGAAATGTGCAACCACATAATAAGTATCATGTAGAGCAATGTCTAGCCCTGAATTTGCCGGGACTATTCCAGTGAGTCCTCCTATGGTGAACAAAAAGATGAACCCTACAGCAAATAACATGGGTGTTTTGTATTGTATTGAACCCCCCACATGGTAGCGATCCAACTAAAGATTTTAATTCCAGTGGGGACAACTATGATCATGGTAGCAGCGGTGAAGTAGGCACAGGTATCAACGTCTAAGCCCACAGTAAACATATGATGAGCCCAAACAAGAAATCCAAGAACACCTATACTGATCATGGCATAAACCATGCCTAGATACCCGAGGACCGGTTTTCCCGAAAAAGTCGAAACGATATGACTTATAATACCGGATCCAGGCAGAATTGGAATATACACCTCTGGATGACCGAAGAACCGAAAGAGATGCTGGTATAATATGGGGTCTCCCCCTCCTGTGGGATCAGAAAAGGTTGTATTAAAGTTTCGATCGGTTAATAACATTGTAATTGCCCCTGCCAGTATCGGAAGTGATAATAAAAGTGGGAATGTTGTTACTGGAACGGACCACACAAATAGGGGTGATCTATGCATAGTCATTCCAGGTCCATGCATGTTGGAGATAATTGTTATAAAATTGATAGAACCTAAAATGGATGAAACACCAGATAGATGAAGACTAGAAATTGCTGAATCAACTGCTCCTCCAGAATGGCTGGTAATACCACTTAAGGGCGGATAGACCGTCCACCCAGTGCCGCTACCCACCTCTACTAAGGCTGAGCTTAATAGGAGCAAGAGACTTGGCGGCAACAACCAGAATGAAATATTATTTAATCATGGAAATGCCATGTCAGGTGCACCTGTAAGAATCGGAACAGACTAATTACCAGATCCACCTATCATCGTCGGTATAACCATAAAAAATATCATTAAAAAAGCGTGAGCCATTATTAAAACATTATAAAGTTGATGATTCCCACCAAGAATTTGATCGCCGGGTCGTGCTAATTCCATACGAATCAATACTGAGAAGCATGTGCCCATCACTCCAGCAATGGCACCGAAGATGAAATATAGAGTCCCTATATCCTTGTGGTTAGTGGAGAACAGCCATCGGACCGGATTTGTCATAAAATGGAGATTCTTTCGTTTCCTTCCTTATCAGAGAGGGGCCCCTTCTTAGGGAGCGGGGCTTCCTTCTTGAAAAAGGGGGAGTGAGAGGGGAAGGGAGAATGAAAAGAGGGGTGGGGAAGGTCCGGAAAGCCCTCACTTTATTGATGGGAAATTTTGATCCCCTTTTCTTTCCTCTCCCCCCCGGTTATGGTTCAGGAAAGGGTCAACGCAAGGATCTTACTTCGAAGCAATCTTTGGAGTTTTCCCTTATCCGAACGGGTCTTGCAAAAAAATAAGATTTCATATTGAGCTCCAAATAAACGCTATTGGGATAGGATGGTTCCTACTAGCTCTCCCCCTAAGAACTGCACATGCGAGTTCCCCCGCATACGGCTCAAGTGGCGAAGGTTTAAAGACGCTCGACCCAAACAAGCAACGACGAGCCCCTATCAGAGAAAGCCTTGGTCAAGCGCACTAGCACGCTTTACTTGGAGGTTCGCGCATCCTCTTGCTGGGAGAGAGGAACGAATCCTTCACGCTTCGTAAGCGCTTCGTTGTAGCCAAGCTTACTGCTAGCCTATCGCCTAGATCCAAGCTTCGACCGCGACTGCTCGTCACTTTTGGGCGCCTTTTTCCGTCACCCGAGATCCAAGTTAGCACCGGCAAAGATCTCTTGATTCCTCGCGGCCAGGCCGACTTGGAAGCAAGCTACCTGTCGCCTATCTCACCCCCTTTCTTATTATTAGTAAGATAGGTTGCCCCTTTCCCCTTTCTCTAAGAAGAAGGTAAGCATCCCTCATTGCCGATCGCCTTCAGCAGGGTGAGCCTTCGCTTTTTACACACATAAGGACTGCACATACACAAACAATTAATAATCCTAGCAGCATCTCTAACTCTTGGCCTCTTCTCAGAGTCTGGGTGCACACAAAGAAGCCCTACCACGAGCATCCTCTCTATCTCTAGTGCATAAACCTTGGATCAACAGCATAAATTCCCCGAGAAACAGCATCCACAGAAGCTAAAGATATGATTGTATTAACTCAGAAGATCAAAATTTTATCAGATAAACCAACCAAAAGAGAGAGAAAGCTTCTTCAAGAATGGGTGATCAGAATCAAGAACCCATTGATGCACAAAACCCGTGGAAGTTACAAAAATCATGGATCGAAGAATATATTTCATTTGCTTTTTGTAATAAATTGTGCCTAAATTTCGCCAGCCTAAAGAGGCTGTGCCGGGCTGTGCACTTTCAGCCCATCACATCAAGGTGACAGGATTCGAACCTATGGCCCTCTATACCCAAAACAGATGCGCTGACCAGACTGCACTACACCTCGTCTCACCCCCTCAGCATATAGATCCACCCGATCGATGAACACTCGAACCAAACTCGCCTATCCTTTTTTGGGGCATAGGGACGCGAGAACCTAATCAACCGCTTTTTTTATAAAATATGCCTCCACTCCAGCAAGACAAGATAGGGCGACGCCAAAAAGCCGTATAGTGCAGGAGCGCTCACATTTGATTTTGGCTTCCTCTTTAATTAACTTTAATTTAATAAAACCCGGCTCGGCTACATGTCCTTTGGACCCAAAGCCCTCTTAGAAGTGGATTCGAACCACTGACACAAGGATTTTCAGTCCTTTGCTCTAACCAGCTGAGCTACCTGAACCACTTTCCTAAAGTATGTTTTCTTCATCGAATAGCGCCCTACCTTACTTACCACTTTACTAGTCAGGGAAAAGCCCTTTACTAGTAACAAGAAAGAAAGGGTTTTTTTTCGTTCATCAAGCTTTCGAGCAGCTCTTTCAACTGCCGCCTAATCTCCTCTCCCAACATGCTCAAGAACCGAGAGCCGCCCAGGGACTGCCGGAGGGAGCTTGCTTAGAAAAATAAGATAGGCCGGTCAAAACAACACGCAACGGGCTCTCCGCTTACTAAGTAGTGCTATTCTGTCCTCCGGGGGACTCCACCAACACCAAGAGGTTCTTTCTCTCACGTAATTTCGCCCGCCCGTTCCACTTCCGTGCAGGAGGGAATGGGATTCGAACCCATGATACAATCTTCTTGTATGTCGATTTAGCAAACCAATGCCTTAAGCCACTCAGCCATACCTCCAAGTTGTTGATCGGAATTTGATGTGCGGTTGGTTTCCCGAAGGGCTATCTGATCCGATCAACTGCGTAAGCCGTAGGGCGCTAGCGCGCGTACTCTTCCTCTATCTATGAGCGAGACTCCATAAAAATCTAATCTGCCACTCGTTGGGCGACACCCTCTTTTCTATGAACACCCCACCACTGAATGATGAACTTTTCCAGTCTTCGCCTCCGACCCGACCAAGAGAGAACACAGAGTCAAGCCAAGCCCTTACCCGCCTGAATTGAATTAATATCTCCTTCGTCTGGTCGAGAAGGGATAAAGCCCGGGGAACTGGACTGTGACTCTTCTATTACATTATGGAGAAGTCCATTTTCGTCATGATCGATCCACGTCCTACCGTAGTGCCCGGAGAACCAGGCTTGCTTAACTTACCTTACAAAGATAGCTTACTAACGCGAAGGCCTTTCCTTCACGGGCTTACTTAGTGCTTGTTCTAAGGAGCAATAAAACTGATGCGCTAAGGTTGACGCTCGACCCAAACAAGCAACGATGAGCCCCTATCAGAGAAAGCCTTGGTCAAGCGCGCTAGCGCGCTTTACTTAGAGGTTCGCGCATCCTCTTGCTGGGAGAGGGGCTAATTCCACTCGACTGGTTGAGGAGGGGTGAAGTGAGAGTCAGGAGTTTAGGATTTCGTGCAGCTCAATCCCTTGCTTGTTGTTTTCAAGCTGGAGCTCGCCGGGTAGTTAAGTGGTCCGTGAAGGTTAAATCACACTTGTGTTAAGCAAGCGGAGTAGTCAGACTTCACATTGATTGAAGCAGCTGTTGGATAGAAGACACCAGTCAGACCTGCAAGCACCGGGTAGTATGTAGCGGCAGTTTTCAATCATACAATGTGTACTCGTAGTCTGACTTTTAGCGGTAGTCAGCTGTCCTCATTCTCCTCTTTTCATTGCCCTATTGAGTAAGGGTCGGTGTTTGCAAAAATGTCGAGCCGACGGGGTCAGGTACCAGTAGTGACAATGGCAAAGGGGGGGGGGGAGCTGGACACTGCTGAATCGGAAGAGATTGCTCAGGATGAGTGTCTGGGTAACAAAGCCTAGAAGGGTGTAGTCAAGGTGCGAGTTTAACGAGCGAGGATAATGATTTGGCCCATAGAAGCGAGGATCTGGAAGAGAGGGTTGATACTGGGTCAACTATGGCAGTGACTGAGGGGGACTTGTTCTGTGATAAACAAATGAATGACTCCAAACAAGAACCTCAGGGCAACCAATCCTAAGAAAAGAGGTGAACCTGAAGCAGTAAGAGTAAGCGTTCAGGTGCTGGTGCTATGACCTTTTTTCCACCCTTTTCGAATCGAATGATTCAGCGCTCTCAGAAAGCAGATCAAAGGCTTCCTATTCAACGGATTCAGATTATTCAACTTTAGATGCTTTGGATGCTTCCTCGGCCGCGCAGTACGTACTTCTGTTTGGAGAGTCTGTTCCTTACTTAGCTAGGACTTTGAGTGACTAGAGTAGCCCCTCAATATCCGAAGGCGCCTTTTTGTTTATGCACCTGAAACGGCTTCCGATTTTACTTACTTATAGTAAAGTGGATCGACCCTGTTCAGTAGAATTACTAAGAAAGAAGGCTAGGCTTCTTGAACCAGAGCTAATTCGATCTTCCCCTTTCGACAATGTGTTTGAATAGCAAGCAAAAGTACCACGATCGAACAATTATATTCGGTTAACAAACAACTTATAGAATCAACTACATCCATCAACCGGCATACCTTTCTGTAAGTCTCAGAGTGCCTAAGAGGGGGGGGGGGGTGAATTAGGTCTTATAAAAATTTATTCGGTTTTATGAGAATGCTTGGTAGTAATTTTTAGGTTAAGTGTTTGAAGATTTTGATTATATCTTTATCTTTTTCTGATTATGGTGATGAAAGCGATAAATGCGGAAAAGTAAAGAACACAGTGATATATCCTGGTTCCCCTCACAATCCGAGAGTACTCCAGTCCCCTTTCCAACATGAAAGAGATTTCACTATAGTTAGAATGATTGTACAGCCTATGCTTACTATCTAACCTATAGGGCGATCAAAGGTTCTTAACACCTTTAAGACCAAACAAACACTAATGTGAATGAAGAACAATCCTCTTCAAATCACAACACTTACTTCCAACAATCCTGGATAGTAAGGGAAAATCTTTAAGTAATACAATGATTTAGTTTGAAGTATATGGAGAGCTTTATCAATCTTCAATTGATCTTCTTCTTCAAGATAAAAACAATTCTCAACAATGTATATAAATGTTCACAATGTATGTATGAAACTTGTAATGATAATGAAAGTGTATATGGCAAGTTTCACAAAATTATGAACACATGAAAGTTTATGTTCAAAATGAATGAATGAGAAAATTGTTTTTTGAAGAAGTATAATTGTTAATTTGAAAATTGAAGCATTGTTTTTTGAAATAAGAAAATCTGCATTTTATAAAGTCATAAGAACCACTTCATTCATGCCAATTCATATGAAAAGTTGCAATGCATTCATGAAAAGATACCACTTGAAAAATGTTCAAAAAACAAAGTAAAAGCTACACTGGTTCGCTAGGAACCGGTTCCGACACTGACAGAACCCGGTTCTTAGTGAATGTTATAAGTTGAAATTCAAAAATATCACGCAGGAACCGGTTCTCCTATTGGTACAACCCGGTTCCTAGTACAAAAACCAGGGACATGTTTTTTGAGAAAATCTGGAACCCGGTTCCCTGTTAGGGAGGAACCGGTTCCTAAAGGGTTATTTTCAAAAATACTTTTTGAAAGATATTTCAAACAAAATTTTCCTTGATGTTAAAGTTATGGAATATGTATATGTTGATTAATGCATATTGTGAACATCTATATTCAAGATTTTAAGAATTATTTATACCATTTGATATTTGATGATTCTTCAATAATCTTTAATAATCTTCAAGACTTTTATTTGATGTTGATAAGCTTTTTGCACATCCTTTGAAAGTTGATGTCCATGTTGTCTTCATCAAAACACATGCTTTAAATATGACTTGAGAAGCTTGCAATTACATTCTCCCCCTTTTTGATGATGACAACCAAGTCTTGAAAACGATTTCTTGAAATGTTTTATGTTGTTTTGTATAGCAAACATGTTGAGCAAATGCAAGGCTCCCCCTAAATTGTATGCTCCCCCTAAGTCCATGATTCTTTGAATTTTGGAGTGAGTTTGATATTTATTTGGGCCTGCAATTTCTTTGAAACAAAACAACACATATGCATATTCTTCTCCCCCTTTGTTAACATCAAAAAGGATGGGGAAAAAGAGTGAAATAAATACATATAAAAATTAAGACATGCATCTTAAGAGAAACATTAGATATCACCTTCATCCAAAATACCAAGCTCTCTTCGGATTTTGAAGAAAGGTTCTCGAGCAAGCGGTTTAGTGAAGATATCTGCGAGTTGGTTATGAGTATCCACAAAAGTGACTTCGACATCTCCTTTAAGTACATGATCACGGAGAAAATGATGTCGAATATCTATATGTTTGGTTCTTGAATGCATGACCGGATTCTTTGTAATATTGATAGCACTTGTATTATCGCATCGAAGAGGAATGCATCCGAGATCAAGTCCGTAATCACGGAGTTGTTGCTTGAGCCACAGAATTTGTGCACAACAACTACCCGCTGCTATGTATTCTGCTTCGGCCGTGCTAAGAGCAACACATGCTTGTTTTTTACAAGCCCATGATACTAATGCATTTCCAATAATGTGACAAGTACCACTTGTGCTTTTACGATCAGTTTTACAACCTGCATAATCCGCGTCAGAATAACCAATTAAAGTGCAAGTACTACCTTTTGGATACCATAGGTCGACATTGATTGTTCCTTTAAGATACTTCATGATCCTTTTAACTGCCATGAGGTGTGATTCCTTTGGGTTTGCTTGAAAGCGAGCGCAAAGACAAACACTAAACATGATGTCAGGACGGCTTGCCGTCAAGTACAATAAAGACCCAATCATACCTCTGTACTTTGTAGTATCAATTGGAGTACCGGATTCATCTTGATCAACATATGTACCGCAGCCCATTGGAGTATTCATGGCTTTACAATTGTCCATATCAAACTTTTTCAATAATTCTTTGCAATACTTAGATTGATTGATAAAGATTCCATCTTCTAGTTGCTTGATTTGTAGTCCAAGAAAGTAGTTCATCTTTCCCATCACAGACATCTCGAATTCTCCTTGCATCATCAATGAGAATTCCTCACATATTTCTTTGTTAGTCGATCCAAAAATGATATCATCAACATAGACTTGAACCAATAAAGTGTTACTTTGGATTTTCTTAATGAACAAGGTTTTATCAACCTTACCCTTTTCGAAACCTTTTTCACACAAAAAATTGCTAAGTCTATCATACCATGCTCTTGGTGCTTGCTTTAAGCCATAAAGAGCCTTTCTCAACTTAAATACATGTGAAGGATGTTTGAAGTCTTCAAATCCCGGGGGTTGTTTGACATAGACTTCTTCATTGATGTATCCATTCAAGAATGCACTTTTGACGTCCATTTGAAAAAGCTGAAAATTTAATGAACAAGCATAAGCAAGTAAAAGACGTATAGCTTCTAACCTTGCAACTGGAGCAAATGTTTCTTCAAAGTCGATTCCTTCCTCTTGATTGTAACCTTGGGCAACCAACCTTGCTTTGTTTTGAACAATTAGACCATTCTCATCAAGTTTGTTTTTAAACACCCATCGGGTACCTATGATGTGTTTACCACTTGGTCTAGGAACAAGTTCCCAAACTTGATTTCTCTCTAATTGATTTAATTATTCTTGCATAGCAATAATCCATTGATCATCTCCTAAGGCTTCATCAACTTTGGTAGGTTCAATTTGAGAAACAAACGCCATGTTTAAGCAAGCATCTTTTAGATTCAATCTTGTTGATACTCCTTGGCTAATGTCACCAATAATTTTGTCAATAGGATGGTCTCTATGAGTTCTCCATTCTTTTGGTAGATCATTGATGTTTGAATCTTGTTGTACAATGTTTTCTTGATTTTCTGGTGATTTTACAACTTGATCAATTGAAAGATCTTCCGGGGGTAAATCTATAGGATCATCATCATCACAAACAACTACTTCCTCCTTGGAGGGGTTAGTTTCATCAAAAGATACATGCATAGATTCTTCAATAGTTAAAGTTCTTTTATTATAAATTCTATATGCTTTACTAGAAAGCGAATAACCAAGAAATATACCTTCGTCGGATTTCTCGTCAAACTTACCGAGATTGTCTTTGTCATTATTAAGAACAAAGCACTTGCATCCAAAAATGTGAAAGTGAGCAATGTTCGGCTTTCTTCCTTTGAAGAGTTCATATGGAGTCTTCTTTATTATAGGTCTAATGATAACTCGATTTCCAACATAACATGCCATACTAACCGCATCCGCCCAAAAGTATTTAGGAAGATTTGCATCACTAAGCATTGTTCTTGCAAGTTCCACTAGAAACCTATTCTTTCTTTCAACTACTCCATTTTGTTGTGGAGTTCTAGGTGCTGAAAAATTATGAGAGATACCATGTTCTTCACAAAATTCTTCAAATTGAGCATTTTGGAATTCTCCACCATGATCACTTCTTATGGATACAATCTTTAGTTATTTTTCATTTTGGATTTGCTTAGCATACTTCTTAAAGGCTTTAAAAGCATCACTTTTCTGCACAAGAAACAAAGTCCAAGAATATCTAGAAAAATCATCAATAATGACTAAAGCGTATACATTACCTCCGAAGCTTTTTGTTCTTGATGGACCAAAGAGATCCATGTGTAACAATTGTAGTGGTCTTGTAGTAGACACCACATTCTTAGATTTGAAAGTTGTTTTGGTCTGTTTGCCCTTTTGGCATGCATTACATAATTTGTCTTTGATGAACTTCATCTTTGGTAGACCAATAACTAAGTCATGCTTAACCAATTTGTTCAAGTGCTCCATGTGAATGTGCGCGATCCTCTTGTGACATAACCAAGCGTCATTGTTGTTTACCATAAGACATTGTACCTTCAGAGACAAATCATCTAAAGTAATCATAAAAATATTGTTAGTTCTTATACCTTTGAGTTTTACCTCATTGGTTGCCTCATCCATAATGAGACATTCATCTTTGTTGAATTTGATCTTGAACCCTCTATCGCAAAGTTGACTTATGCTAAGAAGATTGTGCTTTAATCCTTCAACATAGAGAACATCCTCAATTTGAATGGATGGAGGTGTGCCAACTATTCCAACGCCAAGAATCTTTCCTTTGGTGTTGTCTCCATAGGTGACATACCCTTTGGCTTTATGTACTAGATATGAAAATTGGTGTACATCTCCTGTCATATGCTTTGAACATCCACTATCAAGATACCAAACATTTGATGTGGATTTCAAGCATACCTACACAAACAAATTATTCTTTGTTAGGTACCCAAGTTGCCTTGGGTCCTTCATAGTTAGTTCCCTTTTTCACCCACACATAATGCCCACTTGCTATACTAAAGTTTCTAACATAGCAAGCATTAGGTGTATGGCCTTTAATACCACAATAAAAACAAGTAGGTTCAAAGTTACTCCTATATCTAGAAGGATAAGATTTCTTTTTAGGAAATGTTTTCTTTTTCAATACATTAGCCTTTTTTTTTATGATTATGAACAAATTGCTTCTTTTCTACTTTCTCGGGATTGGAATTATTACTAGCCTTTACAAAAACAGTGGGATTGTTACTTGGTTTCTTAGAATTCACATAACCAAGACCCCTTTTATCATTTGGATAACGTTGTTGGCTTAGTAATAATTCCAATCCTATTTTTCCTTTTTCATATCGTTCAATGACTCTTTTCAATTGAACAATCTGAAAGACATTTGATTCACACTTGGAGCATGCAAAGTTTTCTTTTTCTTTAATAAAATTCTGTTTTTGAAGATCAAAGTCTTTAGTCATGGTGTCAATTTTTTCTAAACAACTTAGAAGTTTTTTTTCTTGTTTTGACACCTTTTTGTATAAACTTTTGCATTCTTTCAAGAGTTCATCAATAGCATCTTGAACATCATCATCAAAAAGATTAAATTCATTACTAACCTCTTCTTCATCGTCTGAGTGATGTGAAGCCATTAATGCTAGATTTGCACATTCATCGCTTTCCGAATCGGATGAAGAACTTATCTCATTATCTTCCCATGCAACATAAGCCTTTTTGTTCTTGAACTCCTTTTTGCCTTTGAATCCATTTTTCTTGGAGAGTTTTGGACAATCCGGCTTTATGTGACCTTGCTTTCCACATTCATAACATGTGACTTCTTGTGTTGATGTGGAGGCTTCTTTATCTTTATGATTATAAAATTTCTTCCTCTTGACAAAGTTAGCATTATGAAGATTATTTTTATGACCAAAATACTTTCCTAACCTTTTTACAAGAAGCAATAAGTTTTCATCTTCCTCCGATGCATCTTTATCTTGACTTTACTTTGAATCAACTTTCAAGGCAATGCCTTTGGATTTCTTCTCTAAATTTTCATGTTTTTCAAGTCTACCGAGTTCCGTTTCATATTCTTGAAGTTTGCCAAATAATGTAGCGGAAGTCATTGCGGAGAGACTCTTCTTTTCCGAGATTGCCGTTACCTTTGGTTGCCATTCCCTAGTCAATGATCTAAGGATTTTCAAGTTGAGTTCATCATTTGTCAAGGTTTTACCAAGAGCATTTAAGTGATTTGTCAAATGCACAAATCTCTTTTGTAAGTCAAGAATGGATTCTCCGGGCTGCATTCGAAATAGTTCATATTCTTGACTCAAGGTATTTAGCCTTGATCTTTTTACTTCAGCCGTTCCTTCATGAGTTTGAACCAGGGTATCCCATATTTCTTTTGCTGTCTTGCAGTTTGAGACACGGAAAAATTCGTCCATACTGAGTGCACCTTGAAGAAGGTTTATTGCCTTTTTGTCATAGAGAACTTTCTTTTTATCATCGTCGTCCCATGCAGTTTTGGGCTTTGCAGAACCAATGCCATTGATTACTGATATCGGGATAAATGGACCTTTTTAAACAGTATCCCATACTTCCTCTCCTTGTGCTTCTAAATGCGCCTTCATGCGTATTTTCCAGAAGTCAAAATATTCACCACAGAATAGAGGAGGCTTGTTGTTACTACCACCATCTCTGAAAACTGGTTGATGATTTGCGGAAGCCATTCTGGATCTTTAGGAACAAGTTACCTATAACTTGCTCTGATACCAATTGTAAGTCTGAGAGTGCCTAAGAGGGGGGGGGGGGGGGGGGTGAATTAGGTCTTATAAAAATTTATTCGGTTTTATGAGAATGCTTGGTAGTAATTTTTAGGTTAAGTGTTTGAATATTTTGATTATATCTTTATCTTTTCCTGATTATGGTGATGAAAGCGATAAATGCGGAAAAGTAAAGAACACGGTGATATATCCTGGTTCCCCTCACAATCCGAGAGTACTCCAGTCCCCTTTCCAACACGAAAGAGATTTCACTATAGTTAGAATGATTGTACAGACTATGCTTACTATCTAACCTATAGGGTGATCAAAGGTTCTTAACACCTTTAAGACCAAACAAACACTAATGTGAATGAAGAACAATCCTCTTCAAATCACAACACTTACTTCCAACAATCCTGGATAGTAAGGGAAAATCTTTAAGTAATACAATGATTTAGTTTGAAGTATATGGAGAGCTTTATCAATCTTCAATTGATCTTCTTCTTCAAGATAAAAACAATTCTCAACAATGTATATAAATGTTCACAATGTATGTATGAAACTTGTAATGATAATGAAAGTGTATATGGCAAGTTTCACAAAATTATGAACACATGAAAGTTTATGTTCAAAATGAATGAATGAGAAAATTGTTTTTTGAAGAAGTATAATTGTTAATTTGAAAATTGAAGCATTGTTTTTTGAAATAAGAAAATCTGCATTTTATAAAGTCATAAGAACCTCTTCATTCATGTCAATTCATATGAAAAGTTGCAATGCATTCATGAAAAGATACCACTTGAAAAATGTTCAAAAAACAAAGTAAAAGCTGTACTGGTTCGCTAGGAACCGGTTCCGACACTGACAGAACCCGGTTCTTAGTGAACGTTATAAGTTGAAATTCAAAAATATCACACAGGAACCAGTTCCCCTATTGGTACGACCCGGTTCCTGGTACAAAAACCAGGGACATGTTTTTTGAGAAAATCTGGAACCCGGTTCCCTGTTAGGGAGGAACCGGTTCCTAAAGGGTTATTTTCAAAAACACTTTTTGAAAGATATTTCAAACAAAGTTTTCCTTGATGTTAAAGTTATGGAATATGTATATGTTGATGAATGCATATTGTGAACATCTATATTCAAGATTTTAAGAATTATTTATACCATTTGATATTTGATGATTCTTCAATAATCTTTAATAATCTTCAAGACTTTTATTTGATGTTGATAAGCTTTTTGCACATCCTTTGAAAGTTGATGTCCATGTTGTCTTCATCAAAACACATGCTTTAAATATGACTTGAGAAGCTTGCAATTACACTTTCTTATCGTAACTATGATCTGTCTTCGGTGTTGATATGATCTTTCTATCAAGAGAAGATCGGGAATTGCCGCTAGGCTTTTCTTTTAGCTCTCACTCATCCCGGGCGATTCTTATTATTCTTGGCCACTAAGGTGGCTTTTGACCAAGAGAACGAGCTAGACAGAAAAGGTACCACCGAAAGAAGGTCGACCTCACTCCCTTTGGTAAACCGAAGCAGAGAAAGAGGAAGAAGCAAAGCTAGGCCATTCGATTAGGGATGTTCTCACCTGTGCGTACTATCTTCAAGAAGGAATATACAAAAGAACCTTCTTCTTTTTCGCATCTCCCAAGTTCGAATGCTTTTATGCTGTTAAAAGAAATCGAATACCATTCGTGACCCAATTCAAAAATGGAGTTACTGAAGACCTCCTCCCCCTTTCCCGCCTATCCCTCCCGCAAGAGAGGACTCGTTCTGGCTTTAAAGAGCCTCTTTTTTAGCAGTCTCGTCCATAAGATAAGAGAAGATTGACCATCTCTTCTTCCAAGCTTCTTTCTGCTTCTTCTCGGCGTAACGAAAGAACTAGATGAGGAGAGGCCTCCGGTTTCAAATCTCTACCCTACGCCTTACGAGGGCGCCCTAGCCAGATTAACTCCCAAGGGTCACTCAAGACTTTGAAACTAGTTCAAATAGTCATCACAGTCTTCGTTCCTGCTTTCAACGATACTTTCTTAGCTGCATCAGCTTGTAAAACTCTCTCTCCTTCACCAGGAAAGGGAGAGCAGACAAAGTACCAGACGATTTTGGTTGGGTAAGAAGAGCGTATGATAAGAGTAAGCAGACATGTCGATAGAAGACGATTTGTGGGATCTTCCTCAAAGTCAAAGAAAGATAAAAATGAGCTAAAGTATGCCCAGCCCATGAAATTAGATGTCGAATGAGTACGATTTAGAGCATAAAGAGAGAAGAAAAAGGAACTGCAAGAATCTAGGTTTAGCAAGATAGCTTCCAGAATAACTGAGCTTAGGTGCATAGCGCTTAAATAAGTGGTTGAAGAGTCGCTTTCCATCCCGACAATGACTACTGACTTTCCATTTTGGGGATTTCACTTAAAAGACTGGACTTCAAGCAGCAATGAGAGCAAAGGCAAGGAATTGATGCACCAATAATCGAAGAATGGGGCAAGGAAAATATCCAGACAATGGCAAGTGCTTGAGAAGGAGCTGTGAAAGAAGGGGCTGCTAGAGAATAGGGAGCTCTTGAAGAAGAAGGGATTGCGGGGTGAACGGAATTCTGTTGTACTACTAACACTAGCTGTACTAGAGTAGTTTAGTAGCGCCTTTTGAATCAAATAGGCAAGCCCTTTCCGAATCCGAAAGGCGAACAACCCGCTTTGCAAGCAAATAGATAGCCCCCGCCCGTTTGAGTCGTTGCGAGCCGGAAAGCGTACCGGCAGTTTGAGTCACGAAAGGGCCGCATGCTTAATCTTAATTTTATTATATATATATATATACAAACAAAGAAAAAAAATAATTTTTTTTATCAAATTGTTCATTCTTGGCCTGGGAAGAGGAAGAAGCAGATAGAGCAAAGGCCTCCTCTTTCCGTCCACTCTTCCCGAAGTGAGTGAATTGCATGTAGAGATCCGTAGGGGCTTATAGTTTAATTGGTTGAAACGTACCGCTCATAACGGTAATATTGTAGGTTCGAGCCCTACTAAGCCTAGCACCCCCTTCTCTTCACCCGATACAAGAAGGCAGTCGAAGTCCCCTCCACTCTTCATTTTTTGGGAAGACATCACGTTCCTAGTCGATTTCCCTCATGGCACTTCCCCCTTAATGCTACGAAGTGAAGCAGGCATAGAGACCAACCATAGGGTATCTATCCTGTGATCCAACCCCGGCTCGGTATCGGTAGTCTCAGTCTTTCCCTGCCCGCCCTGGTATGAGTTGAGAGTCTAAGAGGGAGTCTTATTCTACTCTAGGCTCACTCCACCCCCTGTGTTGTCTTATTTCAGGAGGGACTAGATTGTTAAGAAATCCCAGACTCTGTCTTTGGGCTAAAGCCTATAGTTCTCTCCTCACTAACGGAAGTCTCTTAGTAAGTAGCATCAGCTCTTCCGGGGGGAAAGCCTAAGTAAGGAGTATTCGCGGGCTATCCATAAGAATTAGTTCTCCCCCTGACCTGCCTCCCAACCTCAAGATCATCAGCGGACGACGCCTTCTTCCGAAAGTCCTCCCTCTTTGCTTTGCCCCAGCGAAAGAGACTGAAAAAGATCCGTATCCGATTCCTCGGGTCTTGCTGCGTCAGCTACCGTAGATAGGAGGCTTTAGCCTATAAAGAAAGCAGCTTAGTAGTAGGAAGGAAGCAAAGAAAAGTATTCCCTACATGTCAACAGGGTGGAAGTTCAAAGCATCGAAGATGAGTACATGGAAGCACCAATGAAGAAAGTCCAGAGTGCAGATATAACCTTATCGACATAAGACATCTTGCTGGACATGAATAAGCATACATAAGCGGCCCCTTTATTTTATCTCACCGGTGAAATCGGCGAAAGAAAGAAGGCTACCGCGGGACCCTGGGGCCTCCATCAACGTGATGCCACTGCGGGCCTTAGCCGATCTAGGAATTCCTTACTACGAGCCGGCTAAGTCAGACCAAGGTTACTATTCCGGGGTATAATGCCGACTCGCAAAGAGCCATCGGCAAGATTCGTCTCTTGTGTGTGCGGATCTGAAGACTGAGCTTACTTCTTACGTGATTGACGGTGACACCTCCTAAACTTCCTGCTTGGATTCACAACATGGTACCTTCCACCCTTCATCAATGCTTCAAATACGTTGATGAGAAGGGATAAACTGGGTATTTGTCGACAATAAGCCCTTTTTTAAAGGAGTCTAGGCATACTGTCTGTACGGATGCGCGTCTTTACAACGACGGCCCAGACAGCGATGGATGATGAAAGCCCGCCAACGAAAGCCGAAGCACAGGTTCATAGACCTCTCCGAATCCCTCGAAAGCTAAGGGATTTACGGTCAACTCTATCTCAAAGAGCATGACCCCGTTGACGAAATCTCTAAACTGGGGCTGGGGGAATTACTTCAACTCTCGGTAAATAAAGATGCCACTTCCTGCATTACAGCAACCTTCTCAGGCAGAGGACCCTAATGGAGTGGAGCGACATTCGTCCTCTCAATGGAAGGTTTTTTTCCTCATCTTTCACAGGGTAGCCCGGAAGTCTTATTCTATGCTGGAAAGAATCGTCACCGATGGTGAGATAAGAAAAATAAAGTACAGTCCGATTGCAAAGAAGCGAAGGACATGGGCTATGACCTTGAGGAGCCTGTCGGGCTTTCGTGAAGAAAGGTCGAGGCAGAAAAGTACCCCTCGAGCTGCATCTAAGTGAAGAAGAAAGGGAAGCTTGGCTAGTCGTCCAGTACGTCGATCTCAGAAAACATAGGCTTGGGCTACCTGCCAACTCCGCTCCCTGCGCCGAAAACTTTGTCTTACGCCGAAAGTTCTAGATATCTTTATTTCATATCTCTTCCAATTGTCTATAAACGTAAAACAAAGAGCAAAGAGACGAGAGTAAGTTCAATAATTGGATGTAGAGCCTGTTCCCCCTAAAGAGGACGAGATCCATTTACTTGACCTCGGCCGGATCGAGCAGTTCTAGCTTCTGCCTACTCTCTTGATTTTGTTTCTGCGTCAATGTCATTCCAGTCCAGTCGACTCTGATCATGAATGTCGTAGATTCAGTATCCAGATTCTAATTACGAAGATTATTACGAGGAGAAATATGTTCTTTTTACGAAAAAGAAGTGCGGGGTAGTTCACAGATTTTCTTCTCCATTTGATTGAATGGCATAAGTGTCTGGTGGTACAAAGGTCATAATGGGTTTCCAGTAAGAAGGGTCTTTCCAGAATCTAAATTGTCGGTTAGGTTTTATCCGAAAGATTGGAATAAACTTTTACCCTATCCTTTGGGGGAGGTTAGCCCTACATCTTATTTAAGTGTTTTCCCAGTCGTGCTCTCATGCTCCCAAGGCATGTTGATGAACCATTCCATCTTGTATATTAGATTTCTGCTTTGGGCGAGTCCTTCTGAGCCTTCCTTTCTTTTGAGAAAGAGTCAAGATGGGCTTGAGCTGGAAGAGAAAGAAGCATCTGCTTGAAGAGCAGCAGAGCAGGCCTGCGAGCTAAAGCGAGAAGCTGACACATAAGACTTCTTCTTTGAGGAGGCCGAGCGAGTTAAGATGGTTGTGCGGGGCGTAATTAAAGAGATAATAATATTTGAGTTATGGAGGGTTGGGCAACCCAAAAGAAAAGGGGAGAGCAGAACCGACACGTTCATAGATGAGAAACTCGAGATAGTCAAAAGCTGAGAGGACGAATCCCGGGGGGTAGTTGCTGAGAAACGAACCTCGAAGACAGCTAAAAAGCACCTAAAGTCTAGTGAACCAGTTCGGATGCGGAAGATACTGGAGATGATAAGTCCGGAGACGAGGTGATTAGCCGTAGATAAAGAGATTCGAGCCAGTCGTGGTAAAACCTGTAAATTGGATTGGATCTTTGTAACCCAAGATAATCCTTCCTCCGTGGAGATTGAGTAAATAGCCGCAGACTGTCTTTATCCTCGTCTTCATACACACTTTCGATGATAAATACGCCAGAGGGAAGTAGAGGGAGCAGTTCACTCACTCGCTTAGCGCTTGTACTAAGGCATCTTCCCTAAGGTAGCTTGTTTATTCCCTACAAGTTGAGCTAGTTCCTGTTTATTTAATAGATTTATTAATATATCAATATCAATAAAATATCGTTTAGCGTTTATTCATTCAGAATACCCATTTTCTTGCTAATATGAAACTACCTGGGCATAGCTATGATTCCCATAAGGATCATAATTTCTTGGTAAACCCCTCACTCCTCTCCTTCGGCTTTAAAGGATAGATAGACGAGGTGGGAATACTGTTGTTTAATAACAACTACAATAGATTACCAGAACAAAGAATGAAGCAAGGAGTTGATTCTCTGATCAAGTAACCACTACCGGAACTGGCCTACTTTCCGGTAATCGCCTAGCTTATTTCCTTTCTACCTGCCGGTATTTTAGCTGCTTTCTACTTGCCGTACTGACTAACTGCACCCTCTCTTTGAGATCCCTCGACCCGCCCGTCCAACCAAAGTTTCATTCGAGCACAGAAAATGCAATCCTTGAATAAACAGCAGCTACTAAGAATCTAACAGAAAAATCAAAAAGAAAGGATATAAAAGAGAAAGAGGTTCAGAACTCAACTGAGGAAATGTAATTGTTAAGTTAAGGTCGGTTGGCTACCTCAGGACTATCTGACTACACTACTTGCGTTAAGGCGATGAAGCCGTGGTAGGGGTTAGCTTATTCCCAGACGAACCATCCCAGTAAGAGAGATTAGACACCAATACCTGCTGGAACTAGTAGCCACACTACGTCGTATGCTAAATTCCCAGACGGCTTCCCTTAACCGTAGGCTACACTTCCTTCGCTCTTGAATCTACAACCATATCTAGTTTCGCCTGCCTTGCGCGAGACTACGCAAATGGAGGCCCTTCCGACACGGAACTAGAAAGGTCAGTCTCTGGCCCAGACTCCACAGATTCAACTTCACCACCGGAACATTCGGCTAAAGATATAGTTTCATCTGCAATAGAGTCCACCACATCTGCTTCAACTCGATCTACTGATTCCACTGTAGTCTACGGTTAGTAAAGCAGGAGCTCTCACTTTATATTTATATATAGTGTAGTTACGTCAGTTCCGGAGTTTGCTGGGCCGTAGTCTATTTCTTTCAGAACCTAATGCCCTTTACGACAGGCGCTAACCGCTTTCTACCAGCTCGGCTCGAACCGGATCGGCTTACCTCACTTTCCAGCATCCACTGGATCAAATTCCTCCTTTAGCGGCTGATAAAGAACAGGAATACCAATCCCTGAACATAGTGCAACCTTCGGTCCTTCTGAATCCGAGAAGGAACTACTTCTTTCAATCCGCCCCCCTCAAAACCACGTTCTAGAACTAAGCTAAAGAGAAGGGAGGGACGGGATACTGACTAGCTCGTCATGCTCAAAAAACTCAAAAACATTCGTAAAGCCAATTGATTTAGGGCAAAAAGCACAAGATATGGAGTCCTTTTTATAGTCTCTCTTATCGTAATCTTTGATTTGCAACACTCTCCGTAGAGCCCTCTGCTGACCGAACCTACTGTTATGAAGGCAAGCAACCATAATCACAATGGGGTAGGGCTTCTAAGTGCGTAGTCTGTTTCCAAGCGAGTCTTCTCATCTCAGGAACAAGTCGACTAAGGCGAGGGGGCATATCCGATCTTCCAATCGTTGATCTAGTTGAAAATTAGCAAATGACATTTCTCTGTAAATAAGGAAAGAGAGGCCGCCGATCTTCTTTTTTTTGTAGTAGGTTAAGCTGCAGGTTTGTGAAAATGGGTTCAGTTGCATACTTTGGAATAATGTTAAATCAATCATCACCGGACGAAGTCAGCTTTACCCACGTGATAAACCACCAGAACCAGTAACAAAAGAAGCGAGTTGCAATTGATATACTCACTCAACGTTGACCAGTTCTATCAAAATATTAAGAAGGATCCAATACTCCTAGAGTAGAGAGGTTCAACGCAATTAAGAAGGATCGATGCAATTAAGCTGACTGCTTCCAAGCACCTTATTCAACCACTTTACTAATGGAGGACAAGAAAATCCATGATGTCTACCTAAAGATCAGATTGAATCAATATTCCTAGGCTTGGCGCTCCCCCTGTTGATAACCTGGGCTATGTAGGTACTTTACCTTTGCTTTGATCTACGCTCTTCCTCGGCGACTCATGCCCTTCCGCTGGTCTTTCGTCTTCGGTAAATAGTCTATGCCCCACTCTCTTTTCAATTATTACGGACATGTCTATTGAATGAAGTTCTGCCGTAGGTCCCCTAATGCTTTAGAGGAGCGAACAAAGCCCTCTACGAGAGCGATGACGATGAATAAGTTACTAAAAATCTTTATTTCTACCCTCTTTAATGTAGATGCTTTGGACACGCCCTTGGGCTTCTCTATGATTCGTACCTATGAATTCACTTCCACTTTTAGCTGCGGCACGCCATTCCCCACCGAACTACCAGCTTCGCCAATTACTTATTGTTGGTTAGGTGCTTAGTCTCGGCATTGCTATCGTAGGATGATTGGACTGTCAAGAAGCCACTTCTCCGCTCTCCAAATCAGCTTCTTGACCTACCCACTTTCGCCACTCTCGTTGGCGTTAGGGCAAAAGATTTATCTTTTCTTCCTTGAGTCAGCTCGACAACTCCTTCAGTTCCATATTTTGATGGTAACAGAACCCACTCTTGATAAAGGGAAATAAAAGGCGCAGCAATGGCAAGAAAGAATAAACCACAGAAAGGCACTTAGAGATCCTTAGCTAAAAAGGGAATTTGTGAACTCCTGTGTCTCAGTGCCATGGCATACAAAGTCATGTCTTGGAGGATTCCATACATCGACTCATTCAGACGAAAAACACAAAGATACATCATCCCCAGGCGCACAAAAGACTCTACTATATCTCGACGAGACGGAACAGAAGACCTTGCCAATGATAATACTTCAAATAAATGATCTGCACCTAGCTTAGACCAGGCTCATAGTCGGGCCCAGCATCTTCCCAAAGCCCAAGACCATCCCGAAAGACTCTCGCTTTGGACCACTTCTCCCACTAGATGGGGCATCCTTGAAGCCAAAAAGGCTTTGAAAACACTTTTGAGATTTCAATCTCAGTTTAGGAAGGTACCTTATCCTTCATGCCCTCAATCAAACTATCAACTGACTGACTGGATGGACTAACAGAAAAAGAGTAGCCTACGCTGGCTAGACCGCTGGACATACCTACATACGGACTGCAGACAGACAGATACGAATTCTGCTATTACACATGACATGAGGAAGGAAGAAAGGAAACTAAGTCCTTAAAGGCTGAGCGGATGATAGGATTGACTCGTGAACTGGATGAGACCATTCGCTCATGGAAGACTTGCTAGATATCGCTCCTTCCAAGTGAGCCTCTTTCATAGGAATTCCCCCCATTAGATCAGGGGGTTCCTATAGGGGCCAGGTACACTCTACCATCAAATGAGACAGAAATGAATGCAAGACTTCGAAAGCTTGCAAGGCTTGAAGCTCAGAAATGGATAATTTTAGATCCGTTGAATTCAGACCATAAAGCGTGAAAGTCTTTTTCCTCTCACTTGAATAGAAGAATGAAGGGAGGAAGTCAATTGCCCCTTCTCCGACTAACCGATAGGGAAATCCTTACACACGCCCAAAAGCATGAACTCGATCTTCAGCCCTTACCACGATTCTCTCAAAGGAAGGAGATGAATCTGACTAAGTAAGGGGCCGTGGAGGGACTTAGTGTGAGTCACTTCACTCGGGAAAGAACAAAGAAAAGGCAATCAATTGTTTAAGCTGTCAATAAATTCTTTAAATAAGTCATTTTACTGTGGAAAAACGGTCCGCTCGAGGTTATCTTCTTCCAGGTCCGGGACCATCCCATAGTGTCTTTGCCTAAGATCGATCCCTCACAGAAGACTTTAAGGAAGGAATGGACCACTCACAAGACTCAAAAGATAGTAACGAAAGCCATGAAGCACATTAGCACTTTACGGAAAAAGAGACATTCTATAGAGGAAAAGGCACTCGCCTCTTAGCCGATTGAACAAAATCCACTACTTCAACTGCTCGACGAGCTGCTGGAAGGGCCGATACGATTATCCTCCAAATGGGCGGCCTACACCTCAATAAAAAGCAATGCGAAAAGCAAGAAAAAAGCTGGGTTTCGTAGCTCCGTTTGCCAGGCTCGTCAACTGAGATTCCCAATTGCCGGTATCATTGAGAACTTGTGATTCCGGTCAAGTCAACTACTTGAATTCAGCAGCTAGCCGGGTGAGAAGTAGGACAAAGATCTCAGTCAGAATCAGAGAATTTCTCACTTGGCTAGTGAATTCAAGCTCTTTTTCTTTTGGATCGGATTCAGCCCCAGACCTTGGTACGCTGAGGTTAAGATTTTCCCGGGTTTCCTCTTCAAGCGGCGCAGCTCCCAAGGTGCATATTCTCATATAGAAACAAGAGAAGCGTAGCGAATCACATAGATAAGCCCCTACCTGCCAGCATTAACTCATACCACGTGGAATGATAACCGAAGGGCTCAAGCAAAGGCCAATGGTGATAGATATAGATCCGGAACCCCAAGCATGGACACTTAGACATAATGGAAAGCTTGTTAGGAAAGTTAAACTCGAATAGAATGCCTAAAAGACAAAAAGAAGGGACTTTCACATCGCCCCCGACACACCCACGAAAGGAACTTAAAGAAAGCAAAGAAGATTTCCACGCTCAGAACGAATGCAAGATCCACGGGACTCGATACAGCCGGGGACATCGGAAGTAGGGACCAGCGCAGAGTCGGGATCCCTTTGGTATAATCAACAAAGAGGAAATAATAGTATGGAATCTCTATCTCATAAGATAGTAGTCGGAAAACTCATTATTGCCTGTCTTTCAGGTGTCTCTTGAGCAGTCTTTCCTACGCCACCGTCAGCGGTACTGAGCTAAGTCAACTATTTTGATAAGGGTAGATTCAATAAAATGAAATAAGACAACTGCTACTAAGAATCTAGTTTTCTAAACAGACAAAGATCCTTAGATTAGATTCCAGACCGAGGTAGCAAAGGCTACGCTTTGAGGGCAATCGAGACTTACAAGCACAAGACGGATGTGATTGGGTGATCAGCTCTGCACAGGGCAGAGGATCCCGTGAAGAGAGACATGCTACACTAGACCGATAGTGGCTACATACTATACGGATAAGACTTCTCTCATACAATGGCTGTTCCAAAGAAGGATAAGGATCGTATAGAAGAGCTGGTGGATCCCCAACTCTTGGGGAAAGTAGCCCAACCTTCTACCATTATAGGATAGGGATGTAACTTCCGGTAATAAATAGCTAGTTCTGATTCACGTGTACCAGCCCTTCCTTATGCGTCCTTATACTATTATTCCTCCCCCTCATAGATTTACTGTTCTGTGCAAAGCTTGCAAAACCTATTCAGGGCATTTAGATTACAGTTGAGAAATTTCATAAGAGAAGAAAGCGTAGAAAGGCAATCCGCAGTCAATGAAACTGACTATTGACTATTTAAGTAAGACCAAGACCTGACATACAGAATACAGAATAGAAGGTTCATCCATGCTTTTAACAATCTCTACTGTTACTGGTTAGACCGACTTGTTGGCTTCTTTCATTCCTTCCCCCATTCCGTGTCTCCAACCCACCATAGGGAACTTAGATGATTCATCCTATCTTAATTAGGGCTTTCGCCCTTCAAGGTCTTAGGAATCGATTGAATCATCCCTGTACTTCTACTTGATAGAGTGATCGAATCGGACGTTGTGCCATTGATTGAATTTCAATAGGATCTTAGATGGGCTTGTTGAGATAGGTCAGAATGAAGCAACCCCAGTGGAAGGAATATGCCCATAGGTGGATTAGAGAATAAGTCAATAAGTAAGATCGAAAGGGCAGGGAGATCTCTGGGGTCAAGGCAAGGAGCCTAGCTAGGTCCCTAGTCACTAATCCGAATCTGTGGAAGAGGAAGAGGCACCCAACATATAAGAATCAGACTAAGAAAAGATGGATCCATTTAAATGGTTGATGCTTTACAGGTCCCCCGCCTTCTCCTTGATCAAATAGTGTAAGGATAAATAAAACCCTATTATTTCCCTTTCTTTCTTTTGAAGTTATTTCTTAGGTTTATTCCCGTAATTAAAAGAATTTTAAGACTAGTTAGAGCATAAGGATTAGCAGAATCGTAAAAAAAAATTGTTATATGATATAAAGAAGAGGAAAAATTCCAATACTTCTATATAGTACGAAGCACCCGTAGCACTTGCTAAGAGTTACCTAATTGATTGAATACCAGTAAATTTACCACATATAATAGTATACTAATTTCCACAACACAATTTAATTTCTTTGGATGCGGCTCTTTTAACTGCTAATCTTTTTCCACCCGAAGGCTAGTTAAACATATGTCGCAAAGAGTAGTATCTGAATCTGTATCTGATGAGGATACTGCAGCAGCGGCGGAGGCAGTGGTAGTCTTAAGGAATTCCCTCCTCTAGATAGTCGATATAGAGAATTGTCCGCCTAAAAGAAAGAATCGCAAGTTTACTCGGAGCAGGCTTCCAAAAAGCCTTACAGTAAAGGTAAGTCATCCTATTCTTATAATTAGCCTGAAGAGTAGCTAAGACGCCCCCTTCCCATTCATTTTACCTTGGGATGGTTGTTGTACCCCAAAATTTGCCCTCCCATATCCTTCAAAATTTGCCAAGTCAAAAGCTTCAAAATTCCCCAAGGGTTGCACAGTGTAAGAGCCTCCTAAACAGTCAAAATTAGGGTTTTGGTTCTGATCAAGAAAATGAAGTTTCCAAGGGTCCAATCAAGTCTCACATGCCTATAAACATGGTCAAGCATCCTCATGCCAAGTTTCAAGACTTTCAGCTCAAAATTGCACAGTCAAAACCCTAATTGCACTACAGTCAACTGTAGGGGCAAAATGGTCATTTGACAGTCAAAAGTCCAAATTTTTGGTCAACATCTCATTTTGAAGCCACAAACATCATTTGATCAATTCTTGATCATGATTCTCAAAGCTTGGCTCAAAAATCATCAAGATGCAAAAGTTTCCTTATTTGGACAGTTGAAAAAGTCAACTGTAAATTGACCAGGGCATAACTTCCACATGGATTATCAGAAAAATTCCATCCAAAGCTCATTTTGAATAGAAAGACATTTACTACAACTCCTCTTCACACTTCAAGTTCAAGAAATGCTCTCACAAAAAGTTATCAATTTCAACATTATAGGTCATTTTCAAAAGTCAACAAAAAGGGACTTTAAGTCAAAGGCCATAACTTGATATTGGTAAATCAAAATGACATGGGACCAAAGGAATTGGTTATAGGACTCAAAGACCTTTCCAAAATGTCCAAGAACATGAGCAAATCTTAAAAATTGAGCAAGTTATGCCTTGTGGAAGTTGGGAAAGTTTTGGATATTTTGAAAAATCAACATTGCTTCAAATGACCTAAAATTGCTAATGGGCCTCTTTTTCTTCCACAATTCATCATCCAAAGCATGTGCACGACCACTTGGCCCAAAGGGAAGTTTTTCTTCATTATTTATTTATTTATTTGGATTTTTATTATTAATAATTCATTTAAATTAATTAAATACATGAAAAATACTAAACCTAGGTTTTGCAATCTTTTTATGCATATAATATCTCCAAGATTTCGTGCAAATCAGATTAGGGAAGAATTGAAGTTGATTGGATATGATTGAGAGCTAAAAAGCATGAAAAAACATTGAAAAATTATAGTTTGCAAATCAAATATTTTTCACATCAATGCATGGATTTTGATCAAGTTTCTTAACCTAAAACACTCACACATAAGTACAGAACGAAACCCTCGTGCTCACTGACTAGAAGCTGCGCCATACATAGAAAACAAAACTTAAGTTTTTGGTGGAAAAATTGAAAACTGAAAACAGGGATAGAGGTCGATTCAAGCTGAGATAATCATCTCATCACCTTCCTGAGACCTTAAGCAACGTGCCTGAATAGATTTCCAAGTCCCTAACCCTTTGAATCATTGTACAGAAGTCAAACTTTTTCACCTTTTTCTCATAATCGTATTTTACAATTTAAGCATATTCATTGCATTTTGTTCATGAATTCTTATTAATTAACTGATTCTGAAGCTAACCCAATTGTTTGATTGAATTTTTATGTACCCTACGCGAATCTACCATTGTCGTATTTTAGGTTTTGCAGAACTTTGAATTAGGGTTTTTTAATTAAGGAAAAACTGGAGCACAAGACCCAGACCCTCCAAATTAGGACCTTCATACAAACTCAGTGATGGGGTCGCGCTCAATTTATGAGCCACCCTGAGCTAATCGCTATTTTTTATAATAGTGTCTGAGGAAACGGTTCAAAACCGTGGCCATTCTTCTTTTTATTTTCAGGAAAAACAAAGTCATGGGGAAGACGATGAAGTGGCAAGAGTTGGTTGGTCTGTTCAAAATTTCGCGCTAAAAGTCCACTAGCGTTTTGTTTTATTTTATATTAATCGTTGGCTATTATGTAAACAAAGAATTCAAGCAGCGCGTTTGGTAAAGTGTAAGACTGGTAAACCACAGGACCTGGGTTCGATCCCAGGTCCCCACCCTTTCATATTATTTTTCTTTCAATTATTATCCTGTGCAGTTTCAATACAAGGAGTTTACCATGTAGTCCACCATCCAGCCTGCCACGCGTATACTAAGAGCAATCCCAGGACTATAATTGGAGGAGCATCATAGACTTGAGTCAAAGAGGCTACACGCTATCCTGGAAAGTCAATAAGGCCAAAGATGCTTTGGGCTCAAATTGCTAAAGATCAACCTCCACTTTGGGGACAGAAACCCCCCTAGGTTTGCAATCTTCAATATTTTTTTTATTCTTTTTATTTCAATTATTATTCTTTTCATTAATTCCTTTGACTTAATTTTTCATAAAAAATATAAAAACAATAAAAATCAGAAAAAGGACAACAATTAAATATATTTATTTAATTAATATTTTTTTTTGTAAATAAATTGCATTAATTAACTTTAGTTATTAAATTAGGTTTAATTGTAATATTTTCCTTAATAAAAATCTAAAATTGGTAGAATTAGGGTTTATAATCATTTTTATCCCTTTTTCTTTTCTTTCATAATAATTAAATATTTCCTATTATTTATTTTTGTAATTAAATTGCATGTAAAATAATTAGGTTTAATTTTAGGTTAAAATTTAATATTTTCTTAATAAACTAAAACAATTAGAATTAGGGTTAATCTTTTAATTTCATTTAATTCTTTTTTTTCCATTAAAATCCTAAAATACCAAAAATAATTTCTTTTTTTAATTTCAATTAATATAATCGTTTAATTTAATTTAATTAAAAAGGGTCCAACGCCCTCGTTTCAATTTAAAATTTCAATGCACGTATTTATTTCTTTTTTCTTTTAATATTTATGTACCTCCCCCAAAGCCGTGTAATTAATATCTCGCACTTTACTTTTCATTATTTCTTTATCTTTCTGTCAAATCGGGTCCTGGTTTAATTTGGCGATGTGGACCCGCGCCTTTTGTAATAGTTTAGAATTTTATCTTTCTCGCAATTTTTAACTGTTAACAAATGCATGCAAGAATGAATGGACAAAAATAAAAACAAGCGCATAGATCACTAATAACATGACAAGATAAAATATCTGAATCTGACACACGAATCACACACCACCCCTAGGGTACGCCTCACTGTTGCCTTGCCTCGAAAGGTGATCGTCGAGTAGAGGATGTCTTAGTAAGTCCTCATGATCCGGGAACCTGGCATGAGGGTAGCTTCTAAGGTGTCTTCCTATTGCTCTGGTGATCACCATGTCCCGAACCTTCGAATTGACCCGAACACCTCCAACGGTGGTGCTACCTACCTCTCAATGGTGGGATGGCACTACTTTAAAGGACATTTACACAGACGAATTCCTTAGGGTAGGTAGACGACTCTAGATACTTGCTCTAATTTCAAAACAAATCAAAAAATACTTTTCACACCGACACCTTTTCAAAAAGCTTTCGAAAGCAATTTTTCAAACACTCTTGAGGACCGATACAAGAGTCGAACTGGAATTTTCAAAGAAACTTTTTAAAACCCACAGTTGAAAAGTAAACAAACATTTTGAAAACACAAATGAGCAAGTACCTAAGAGCCCATGGATAACCATGGATAGAAAGGGTGCTAACACCTTCCCTTTCTATAATCTACCTCCCGAACCGAGAGCAATCTCTATAAGGAATTTTTCTGTGCTTTTGTCCTTTCCATTTGGAGAAAATAAAAGACGGTGGCGACTCTTGCTTCCGTGACATTTCGCGAACCAGCGTTAAACAGTCAGTTCCAAATCCACCGATCACAGAACTGGCGACTCTGCTGGGGACATATTTACAAAGTGAGGTGTACCTTAGGGTTAGTTCATAACTGTGTTTTCAATTGTATTGACTTGTCTGCTTTAAATTTGTGGGTTGCATGGGAGTTACATAGATCCTAACCCGGATCTGGGGATACCCTGTTTAGGTAGCATAAGCTGTGAGGGACCTGTCCGGCATAGACCGACACGGGTGAAACAGTGGCTACGTTGGTGTGGCACCTTGGTCTGTACCGATATCCCTTGTGTCGCAACGAGGAGAATATGGGTCTTCTAAGGAGTCATTAAGCACCAACAACCTTAGAACCTTAAATGACACAACTTGGCCATTAGAACAGCAGCAGTATGCTACGCCCATTGAGGCTAAACTCTCGTGATGGTTCTGGCTGCAAGAAAAGATTGTGATGCTGGAGTTATGACCGATTGAGGGTAGTCAATGATATTGGGATCCTCTAAGAACCCGATTACTTTGATAGGACAGGTATGAACCAACAAAGTGAAAGAGGGTAGTACCTAGACCTCATGCTGGCCTAAACTTTAGGGGCTTGCCTTGTGTGACTTGTGTGCCTTACCATGTTTGCCTTTGTATCTATTTGTGGTGTGCTTTATCATAACATCATAACATCATGAGCATTGCATGCATCCTGCATAAGGACTGACCATTTCAAAGATAAAAGGGTTTCACCTTTGCTCTGTTTTGTAGGACATCATGATGCCTGTGCGAAGGAATACTATCCGGTTCAACTTTGTTCGTTCACCTGAGTTGCTTGAGAAGTTGGTTAGCAAAATTCCAAATACCACTTCTTTCATCCAGAGGCATGGTTCTCTTCTCAGTTTAGTCACTGCAAAGCGGGATCAACAGTTGATGAGTGTTCTGACCCAGTTCTATGACCCTCTATACCAGTGCTTCACCTTTCAAGACTTCTAGCTGGTCCCTACCCTGGAAGAGTTCTCTGATTTAATTGGTATCCCTATCTTGGATCAGACTCCCTTTACTGGTTGGGAAAAGACCCTCAGGCTTGAGGATGTTGCTGCAGCTCTTCCCTTGACACATCAAGAGGTAATGGACAACTGGGTGACTAGAAGCGGAGTTAAGGGTTTCTTGGCCAAGTTTCTGATCGGTAAAGCTAACAGTTTCTGGAATGACCTGGACTTTAGGGCATATGAAGACATCTTGGCTCTCTTAATCTATGGGTTAGTCTTGTTTCCTAATCCTGATAACTTCATTAATGTCACTGCCATAAGGATCTTTATGTCTCAGAATCCTGTGCCCACTCTCTTGGGTGACATCTTGCAACAACTTCATGCTCGTACTACCTGAAGACGAGGAACCCTATGGTGTTGTATCCCTTTGTTGGTGAGGTGGTTTATTTCGCACCTCCCCAAGTTCGTACTGAAGAACCAAGAAGGAAGAGGTTGGGCTCATAGGTTAATGTCTCTCACCGACAAAGACATCATTTGGACTTGCAGAGGTTTGGATGAGATAGCTGTCATTGATCGATGCGGGGAATACCCTAATGTTCCTCTGATTGGTACCCAAGGAGGGATCTCTTACAATCCATGTCTAGCGCTCCGTCAGTTTGGAAGAGCAAGAAGAGCAGGCCCCCATGAGATGTTGGTGCCTCACATCAGTTTTGAGTTTCAGGTGGATAGTGACGAGCTGTGTCGTAGGTTCATCAAGGCTTGGGACAAAGTTCATAAAGCTGACCCACAAGAGCTGGGGCCAAAGACTTCTTTACCTATGGAAGCGTACTACAAATGGGTTCGCATCCGTGCTCAGAAGTTAGGTATGCCGTATGAAGCCGTCAGACCCGTCATTCTTGAGTGTCCTGACAAAGATGGTGTTCCTCCAACTGTCCTTCCTCCTCAGATACCTACTGATTATGAGACATTGAAGAGATCTTGGTCGCAACTGCGAGAAGAGCGGGATTCTTACCGGGAAAAGTTCAACGAGCAGGAATTAAAGATCCAAAAGCTGACAAAGCAGTTGGAGAATGAGAGAGCTCTGAATGCCTACATCCGTACTGAGAAGAGGAGACCATGGGATCAATAAGGAGCTCTGGATGTTCTTTTACAGTTTTATTTCCCTTTTCAGTATTTCCTTTCATGTAACGCCTAAGGGCAACCTGTTGAATAATTTCAGTTTCAAAGTTGAATCTAATGAAGTGTGTTCCTTTTTGTTTACAAAGTTGATTCCCGATTGTCTTTGAAAACATAAATCATACGCATTCCATTCATCATGTGCATAGCAGGTTTTCCTCTTTTCAGGTTGCTTACCGTTCTTCACTGTTTATTTCAGCATCATGAATCCTGACTCGTCCTCAACTGAGATGTCCATCAAGGCTCTTCAGGCGCAGAATGCGCAATTTCAGGAATTAATCATGGGCTTGGCTCAGGGCCAAGAAGAGCTGAAGGCTCTGCTCCTGAAGAAGGAAAAGAAGAAGAAGAGAAGAACTGTTCTGTTCAGCTCGGGCCGAAGGTTTGGCAATACTCTGCAGAATGAAGAGGCTGGTTCTTCTATTGGCAAGAGTACTCCTCAAGCGGAAAAAGGTCCTAGTCCGGTAGTCTCCGACAACGAGACTGATTTTGATGAAGAGCAATATCCTCCCGCAGAAGACCGTTACAAGCAGTTGGAAGACAGGTTGAATGCTATGGAGATCCAATAGGTACCTGGGCTGGATTTCGGAGATTTGGTTTGTCTACTGGTGTGATTATTCCTCGGAAGTTCAAAGCACCATCTTTCACTAAGTACGAAGGGGCGTCTTGTCCCAAGTTACATCTCAGGTCCTATGTTCGGAAGATTCAACCGTACTCAGCGGATAAGAATTTGTGGATCCACTTCTTCCAGGAGAGTCTTTCAGGGACTCATCTCGAATGGTTCTATCAGCTGGATGGGACCAAGGTTCGTAACTGGGAGGAGTTGGCTACTGCTTTCTATAAGCAGTATCAATATAATGCCGACCTTGCCCCTACACGTACCCAACTCCAGGGTATGTCGTTAGGTTCAAGTGAAGGTTTTAAAGAGTACGCTCAGAAGTGGAGAGACTTGGCTGGCAGGGTGCAGCCTCCGTTGACTGATCGGGAGTTGGTAGACATGTTCTTGGGGACCCTATCTGGGCCATTTTTCAACCATCTTATCGGGAATTCGTCTGCAGGGTTCACTGATCTGATTCTGACTGGAGAGAGAATTGAGGCTGGGTTGAAGTCTGGAAAGATTCCGAAGGGTGCATCGTCTAGTTCTAAGAAGAAACCCTTCAAAAAGGAGGCTAGTGCTGTATATGGCTCCCGGAGACCAGAGAGATCTGAGCGCCGCCAATCTGTCAGTGCGATAATGATTGCTAAGCCTGCTGCCGCTCCTCGGCCAACCAATCCTCAAAGGGCTGAAAGACCCCGGAGAGAGTTTACCCGTTTGAGCATGACCTTATCACAGATCTTGCCACAGTTGCTATCCACCAATCTAGTGATTGTCAGAGAGGCGTCGAAGTTTGCAAATACTACATCTCCTAAGTACAACCCAAATGCCCGCTGTGCGTACCATTCTGATAGCCCGGGGCATTCCACTGATGACTGTTGGGCGTTAAGGAGCAAGTTGCAGGACCTTATTGACGCCAAGGAGATACAGTTTGAGGCATCTGAGAAGCCTAATGTAGTGACAGCTCCCCTGCCTACTCATGGAGTGAATGCTATTGGGGACGAAGATGAAGTGGATGAAGCTGAGTTTGATAGCTGGATCTACCCGGCAACCGACAGTGGACTTAACAATTGGAGTGCAAAGGACAATCTACCTGTTTCTCTTATTATTAAGTAATGAATTCCTATGTTTTTGGTATCTGTAATAAACAATAAATTAAACTCTATGGCCCGGTGTCTTACCCGAGACACCGTGGTTTCATTTCTGAGGGCATATAAATTGTCATTTCATATATCATGAATGAAAATCTTGGACGTTTTCTCGCATTTCAAATCTTACGCTCCTTTTCTGTCTTTTCTTCCTTTATACATATTTCAAAACAGCTGTATTTACACACACTCACTCATACAGGTTTCAATCCACTCTGGATCTCACTGATAACGACTCTGCTACTGCCAATTATGACTTCGAAAATCCGATCAACTTAGCCGAAGACGAAGGTGAAGATGATTGCGAAGTGCCTGGCGAGCTTGCAAGACTGTTGCTTCAGGAAGAGAGGGCAATTCAACCACATGAAGAGCCAGTGGAAACCATAAACCTGGGTACTGAGGCAGACAGGAAAGAGGTAAAGATTGGTGCCAACCTAGAGCTCAGCGTGAAGCAACGGTTGACTCAGATGCTACATGATTATATGGAGATCTTTGCCTGGTCCTACGAAGACATGCCCGGGTTGGATACTGATATCGTGGTCCATCACTTGCCTACTAAGGAAGACTGCCTTCCAGTTAAGCAAAAGGCCCGTCGTATGCGTCCAGAGATGTCTGAGAAGATCAAGGCCGAGGTTATGAAACAGTTTGATGCTGGGTTCCTTGCAGTGACTTCTTACCCTCAGTGGGTTGCTAATGTGGTGCCGGTACCAAAGAAAGACGGTAAGGTCAGAATGTGTGTCGACTACAGGGATCTGAACAGGGCCAGCCCCAAGGATGACTTCCCCTTACCTCACATTGATGTCCTTGTTGACAATACAGCTCAGCACAAGGTATTCTCTTTCATGGATGGCTTTTCAGGTTACAATCAGATCAAGATGGCACCTGAAGACATGGAAAAGACTACTTTTGTTACTCAGTGGGGCACCTTCTGCTACAAGGTCATGCCTTTTGGACTGAAGAACGTTGGGGCAACCTACCAACGTGCCATGGTTGCTTTATTTCATGACATGATCCATCATGAGATAGAAGTGTATGTGGACGACATGATCGCAAGGTCCCAGACTGAGGAAGAGCACCTAGATCATCTGCAGAAGTTGTTTGACCGTCTGAAACTGTACAAGCTGAGGTTGAACCCGAACAAGTGCACCTTCGGGGTAAGGTCTGGGAAGTTGCTAGGCTTCGTTGTGAGTGATAAAGGTATTCAAGTGGACCCTGCCAAGGTGAAAGCTATTCAAGAGATGCCAGTTCCTAGGACAGAGAAGGAAGTCAGAGGCTTTTTAGGACGCCTGAATTACATTGCTCGGTTCATCTCACACCTAACTGCTACCTGTGAGCCAATCTTCAAGCTGCTGAAGAAAGATCAGGTAGTACGTTGGAACGATGAATGTCAGGCTGCTTTTGACAGAATCAAGGAGTATCTCCAAGAACCACCTATCCTTATGCCACCGGTTGAAGGGAGACCTCTGATACTATACCTGACAGTACTTGACAACTCAATGGGGTGCGTGCTGGGGCAGCATGACGAGTCTGGCCGAAAAGAGCATGCCATTTATTACCTTAGCAAAAAGTTTACCGACTGTGAGACCCGATACTCACTGCTTGAGAAAACTTGCTGCGCTTTGGTATGGGCTGCTCGCCGGCTGAGACAGTATATGTTGGCTCACACTACCTTGTTGATCTCAAAGATGGATCCTATAAAGTACATATTCGAAAATCCTGCTCTGTCTGGGAGAATAGCAAGATGGCAAATGATCTTGACGGAATACGATATTCAGTACACGACCCAGAAGGCCATCAAGGGAAGTGTGTTGGCAGACCACTTGGCACATCAGGCCGTAGATGACTATCAATCAATGAACTTTGAGTTTCCGGATGAAAGCATCATGATAGTAACTGACTGTGAAGTACCTGGACCGGATGAAGGACCTGAGGAAGGATCCCGATGGTCTATGCACTTCGACGGAGCCTCCAACGCTTTGGGTAACGGTATCGGCGCCGTAATCATATCGCCTCAAGGTACTCATACTCCACTCACTGCCCGGCTATGTTTCAACTGTACCAACAACATGGCAGAGTATGAGGCGTGCATCATGGGTCTTCAAGCTGCGATCGACTTAAGGATCAAGTTTCTGAGTGTCTTCGGAGATTCCGCTCTTGTGATCAATCAGATCAAAGGAGAGTGGGATACGAAACATCCGAATCTTATTCCTTACCGAGAATGTGTGTTGACCTTGATCCCCCACTTCACGAAGATAACCTTTGAACACTTTCCAAGAGAAGAGAATCAGTTAGCGGACGCGTTAGCTACAATGTCTTCTATGTTCAAGGTCAAATGGGATAACGAGGCTCCCCGGATCATCATCTGGAAACTGGACGAACCGGCATACTATTGCGATCTCGAGACTGAATTGATGACTGAGAAGCCTTGGTACCATGAGGTAAAGAGATATTTGGAAGCTCAAGAATACCCTGAAGGTGCATCTGTCAACGATAAGAAGTTCCTGAGAAGGTTCGCAGCAAAGTTCTTCCTTAGCAACGACATCTTGTACAAGCGAAACCATGATTCAACCTTACTGCGTTGTGTGGATAAGACTGAAGCAGAAGGGATCATGGAAGAGCTACATGGAGGGACCTTTGGTACACATTCTAGTGGGCATACAATGGCAAAGAAGATCCTTCGGGCAGGGTATTACTGGTCCACAATGGAAGCTGACTGCTACCAACATTCCCGGACATGCCACAAGTGCCAGATTTATGCAGACAAGGTGCATGTTCCTCCAGTTCCCCTGAATGTTCTGACTGCGCCTTGGCCATTTGCAATGTGGGGCATAGACATGATCGGTGAGATTAAACCTACGGCATCTAATGGGCATCGCTGCATCCTGGTAGCGATTGATTATTTCACGAAGTGGGTTGAGGCAGCTTCCTATGCTACGGTAACCAAGACTGTTGTGGCACGGTTCATTCGGCATAATCTGATCTATCGGTACGGTGTCCTAGAAAGAATTATTACAGACAACGGTACCAATCTAAATAATAAGATGATCACTGAGCTCTGCGAGCAGTTCAAAATACAGCACCACAATTCTTCTCCTTACAGACCGAAGATGAATGGAGCTCTAGAAGCGGCAAATAAGAACATTAAGAAAATCGTGCAGAAGATGACAGTGACTTACAAAGATTGGCACGAGATGTTACCGTTCGCTCTACATGGGTACCGTACCTCAGCTAGGACGTCAACTGGGGCAACTCCTTTCTCTCTGGTTTATGGTATGGAGGCAGTCTTACCGATCGAAGTGCAAATACCCTCTCTCCGGATAATGAAGGAGGCAAATCTGAACGAGGATGATTGGATCCAGACGCGACTTGATCAGTTAAACTTAATTGATGAAAAGAGACTTGCTGCTATCTGCCATGGTCAGACGTATCAGAAACGGATGATCAGGGCATTTAACAAAAAGGTCAGACCACAGGAATATCAAGTTGGGGATCTGGTAATCAAGCGAATCATCCTTCCTCAGAGTGATCCAAGGGGCAAGTGGACCCCTACGTACGAAGGGCCATTTGTGGTTAAACATGTGTTCTCAGGAGGAGCCATGATTCTAACCAATATGGATGGTGACGACCTTCCTCACCCCGCCAATGCAGACATAGTAAAAAGATACTACGTATAAAAAAGGACCCGCTAGGCTGACATGCCTAGGCAAAAATTAGGGCTTCCCGGCGAACCAAAAGGGTTCGGGCAAAATGAAGGGATGAAATGAAAAAATCTGTACACCCGGCAAGTCGAAAACCTGAAAAGGCGGCTTGGGCAAAAATGGGTATCCCGGTGGACTGAAAACCCGAAAGGGCGGTCCAGGAAAAAGTTAGGGATAAAGCGTAATACTATGTCTTATTGGATCACTTTGCATCCAGAATCCGGTATCTACATCAAGTTCAGACGGCATCGATCAGTCAGCTTCATCTTCGTTTAGGTCATCAAGTGATGAGACGCTCGGAGTTATAAAGGCAATAGCAGAGTTGAAACCCAGTGGGATCGTTTATTTCACACAGCTGTTTATTTTCTCTTGTACAAAATTTGTATAAACTCTTTTGCTCGGCGGTGTTCTCTTACTAGGACGTCAGCCTCTTGTACATAAACGCCTATTTTCAGGCCATTCAAAATCAATACAAATATATATTTTTCAGTTAAAAGTGCCAATTGTTTTTCCTTTTTCTGTTTTGTTTTGCGAAGAACGTCCAAGGTTCAATTTGTGATATATGCATTGACAATAATTTGCTAACTCATAAATATTTGCATACGAAACAAAGGATTAATTACAGGTAACATTAGAAACAGGGGCAACAAAAGGGTTGTCTACGCAATCTAATTGTTCTGTCCTCCAAGATACCAAGGTAGGATCAGCTGAAGAACGCAACCCGATATCCGAATTCTCCAGAGAGTAAGTTAGCAAGACAGTATACTCTCCTCGAGCAAAGCAATATTATCAAATCTTAAGGAAGTTGGGTATCCTCCAGCCGATCTCAACATTCCCCAGCAGCAATATACATATTCTTAACAAGCATCCCCGGCAATCTTGGCCTAAAGATTGTTCCCCGGCGGTATATCAAACATTCAAAGGAATCACTTCCCCCGCAGTTCAAAACTTCCCCAGGAGAGTCCAATCCAGCTCCCCCAGGAAAGTTGGAATCCATCTCCCTAAGCAGTAAGCTTATCCCCAGTAGATTCTGGAAGCTTATCCTCGCAGAGCACGAACGCGTCGCCCGACTTTATTCAAAGAGTTATTTCCCTACCAGGATATAACTGGGTTATCCTCAGCCAAAAGCCACGGAAAGGTCGTCGTCAACGCAGCTCTTCCTATCCCCAGCGAAGCCTATTAAACACTTCCAACACAACAAGAATATCCCCAGCAAGTTATTATCAACGCTCAGCAAAAGCATCTCTCTCCCCACAGAGTTTTGTTTCCCAGCAAGATCGCTAGAGTACTTTTCTCCCCGCAGAGTAATCATTCGCCAAGTATATTCCCCAACGGAGTTATCTCCTCCTACTGGTATTCTTGCAACTATCATCCCCAGCGGAAGCAAAGATCTACTTGCCAACATCAGCCCAGGAGTGACTTCCCGGCACCGTCAAGGATTTACTTTCCTAGACGAAACCATATATTCCTAAACATCACGTACATCATTATAGCATGCATATACACATCGTATCTTACAAATCTCATTTATGTTGAGAACATCATTGCTTGACCCATATCATGCATGGCATATGACTGACCTTTACCTTTCAGGAAAGATCCAGTTAAGTTCTCAAGCTACATTCCAAGACCTTGTCTGGTTCAGTTAAATCGACTCCAAAGATTTTCCTGGTTATTATCCAGTCAAAGGCCTTCTCTGGTCTAGTTAAACCGACTCCTAAAGGTTTTTCTTTTGAAGACTCAGTTGAAGACTCCAAGACCTTGTCTGGTTCAGTTAAGTCGACTCCAAAGATTTTCCTGGTTATTATCCAGTCAAAGGCCTTCTCTGGTCCAGTTAAATCGACCCCAAACAGATTTTTCTGATAAAGACCCAGTTGAAGACATTCCAAGACCTAGACCGGTTCAGTTAATCGACTCCAAAGATTTCTTATCCAGTCCAAGGCCTTCTCTAGTCCAGCTAAATCGACCCTAAACAGATTTTCCTGATAAAGACCTAGTAGAAGTTATCTATGGTTCTCTCCCCGATCCTGCGGAGGTGATAATTCCATCCCAGGTTTTCTCAATGATTGCTATTGAGATTGTAACTGCCTATGGTTCTCTCCCCGATACTGCAGAGATGATAATTCCATCCCAGGTTTTCTCAATGATTGCTATTGAGATTGTAATTGCCTATGGTTCTCTCCCCGATACTGCGGAGATGATAATTCCATCCCAGGTTTTCTCAATGATTGCTATTGAGATTGTAATTGCCTATGGTTCTCTCCCCGATACTGCGGAGATGATAATTCCATCCAAGGTTTTCTCAATAATTGCTATTGAGATTGTAATTGCCTATGGTTCTCTCCCCGATACTGCAGAGATGATAATTCCATCCAAGGTTTTCTCAATGATTGCTATTGAGATTGTAATCGCCTATGGTTCTCTCCCTGATACTACGGAGATGGTAATTCCCACCAAGATTCTCTCAATGTTTGCTGTTGAGGTTGTAGTCGCCTATGGTTCTCTCCCCGATCCTGCGGAGGTAGTAATCATCCCAAGATTTTCTCAACGATTGCTGTTGAAGTTGAAGTCGTCCAAGGTTCTCTCACCGTTCCTGTTGAGGTAGTAACCATCCCTGGTTCATTCATCACCGTTTGAAGATCCAGATCCAGCTCCTGCAAACAGTCAGGACACATTTATACAAAGCATCTGAAGACCAGCTCCTGCAACATGTCAGGTACTCATTTTTCTTATGCAGGTACGCAAGTTCTCGCTAAGGAATCTCTTATGCGATTGACACCCAGATGGCATCTATAAGCCCATCCACCTCCCATCATCTCTTAGCATGGCATCTATAATCCCATCATCTTATCCATCAATCTCTGAATGGCGTCTATAAGCCCATTCCACCATCACACTGCTACTATGTGAGCGCAAATTTCTGGGCACTCTATTGTTCAATCATCTTCCACCTTCGGATTACGAAAGGCACGTCAGCCAATCTGCATCCTCAGGTCTAAGAAGATTGAACAGGGGCAACTGTTGTACCCCAAAATTTTCCCTCCCATATCCTTCAAAATTTTCCAAGTCAAAAGCTTCAAAATTCCCCAAGGGTTGCACAATGTAAGAGCCTCCTAAACAGTCAAAATTAGGGTTTTGGTTCTGATCAAGAAAATGAAGTTTCCAAGGGTCCAATCAAGTCTCACATGCCTATAAACATGGTCAAGCATCCTCATGCCAAGTTTCAAGACTTTCAGCTCAAAATTGCACAGTCAAAATCCTAATTGCACTACAGTCAACTGTAGGGGCAAAATGGTCATTTGACAGTCAAAAGTCCAAATTTTTGGTCAACATCTCATTTTGAAGCCACAAACATCATTTGATCAATGCTTGATCATGATTCTCAAAGCTTAGCTCAAAAATCATCAAGATGCAAAAGTTTCCTTATTTGGACAGTTGAAAAAGTCAACTGTAAATTGACCAGGGCATAACTTCCACATGGATTATCAGAAAAATTCCATCCAAAGCTCATTTTGAAGAGAAAGACATTTCCTACAACTCCTCTTCACACTTCAAGTTCAAGAAATGCTCTCACAAAAAGTTATCAATTTCAACATTATAGGTCATTTTCAAAAGTCAACAAAAAGGGACTTTAAGTCAAAGGCCATAACTTGAGATTGGTAAATCAAAATGACATGGGACCAAAGGCATTGGTTAGAGGACTCAAAGACCTTTCCAAAATGTCCAAGAACATGAGAAAAGCTTAAACATTGAGCAAGTTATGCCTTGTGGAAGTTGGGAAAGTTTTGGATATTTTGAAAAATCAACATTGCTTCAAATGACCTAAAATTGCTAATGGGCCTCTTTTTCTTCCACAATTCATCATCCAAAGCATGTGCACGACCACTTGGCCCAAAGGGAAGTTTTTCTTCATTATTTATTTATTTATTTGGATTTTTATTATTAATAATTCATTTAAATTAATTAAATACATGAAAAATACTAAACCTAGGTTTTGCAATCTTTTTATGCATATAATATCTCCAAGATTTCGTGAAAATCAGATTAGGGAAGAATTGAAGTTGATTGGATATGATTGAGAGCTAAAAAGCATGAAAAAAGATTGAAAAATTATAGTTTGCAAATCAAATATTTTTCACATCAATGCATGGATTTTGATCAAGTTTCTTAACCTAAAACACTCACACATAAGTACAGAACGAAACCCTCGTGCTCACTGACTAGAAGCTGCGCCATACATAGAAAACAAAACTTGAGTTTTTGGTGGAAAAATTGAAAACTGAAAACAGGGATAGAGGTCGATTCAAGCTGAGATAATCATCTCATCACCTTCCTGAGACCTTAAGCAACGTGCCTGAATAGATTTCCAAGTCCCTAACCCTTTGAATCATTGTACAGAAGTCAAACTTTTTCACCTTTTTCTCATAATCGTATTTTACAATTTAAGCATATTCATTGCATTTTGTTCATGAATTCTTATTAATTAACTGATTCTGAAGCTAACCCAATTGTTTGATTGAATTTTTATATACCCTACGCGAATCTACCATTGTCGTATTTTAGGGTTTGCAGAACTTTGAATTAGGGTTTTTTAATTAAGGAAAAATTGGAGCACAAGACCCAGACCCTCCAAATCAGGACCTTCATACAAACTCAGTGATGGGGTCGCGCTCAATTTATGAGCCACCCTGAGCTAATCGCTATTTTTTATAATAGTGTCTGAGGAAACGGTTCAAAACCGTGGCCATTCTTCTTTTTATTTTCAGGAAAAACAAAGTCATGGGGAAGACGATGAAGTGGCAAGAGTTGGTTGGTCTGTTCAAAATTTCGCGCTAAAAGTCCACTAGCGTTTTGTTTTATTTTATATTAATCGTTGGCTATTATGTAAACAAAGAATTCAAGCAGCGCGTTTGGTAAAGTGTAAGACTGGTAAACCACAGGACCTGGGTTCGATCCCAGGTCCCCACCCTTTCATATTATTTTTCTTTCAATTATTATCCTGTGCAGTTTCAATACAAGGAGTTTACCATGTAGTCCACCATCCAGCCTGCCACGCGTATACTAAGAGCAATCCCAGGACTATAATTGGAGAAGCATCATAGACTTGAGTCAAAGAGGCTACACGCTATCCTGGAAAGTCAATAAGGCCAAAGATGCTTTGGGCTCAAATTCCTAAAGATCAACCTCCACTTTGGGGACAGAAACCCCCCTAGGTTTGCAATCTTCAATATTTTTTTAATTCTTTTTATTTCAATTATTATTCTTTTCATTAATTCCTTTGACTTAATTTTTCATAAAAAATATAAAAACAATAAAAATCAGAAAAAGGACAAAAATTAAATATATTTATTTAATTAATATTTTTTTTTGTAAATAAATTGCATTAATTAACTTTAGTTATTAAATTAGGTTTAATTGTAATATTTTCCTTAATAAAAATCTAAAATTGGTAGAATTAGGGTTTATAATCATTTTTATCCCTTTTTCTTTTCTTTCATAATAATTAAATATTTCCTATTATTTATTTTTGTAATTAAATTGCATGTAAAATAATTAGGTTTAATTTTAGGTTAAAATTTAATATTTTCTTAATAAACTAAAACAATTAGAATTAGGGTTAATCTTTTAATTTCATTTAATTCTTTTTTTTCCATTAAAATCCTAAAATACCAAAAATAATTTCTTTTTTTAATTTCAATTAATATAATCGTTTAATTTAATTTAATTAAAAAGGGTCCAACGCCCTCGTTTCAATTTAAAATTTCAATGCGCGTATTTATTTCTTTTTTCTTTTAATATTTATGTACCTCCCCCAAAGCCGTGTAATTAATATCTCGCACTTTACTTTTCATTATTTCTTTATCTTTCTGTCAAATCGGGTCCTGGTTTAATTTGGCGATGTGGACCCGCGCCTTTTGTAATAGTTTAGAATTTTATCTTTCTCGCAATTTTTAACTGTTAACAAATGCATGCAAGAATGAATGGACAAAAATAAAAACAAGCGCATAGATCACTAATAACATGACAAGATAAAATATCTGAATCTGACACACGAATCACACACCACCCCTAGGGTACGCCTCACTGTTGCCTTGCCTCGAAAGGTGATCGTCGAGTAGAGGATGTCTTAGTAAGTCCTCATGATCCGGGAACCTGGCATGAGGGTAGCTTCTAAGGTGTCTTCCTATTGCTCTGGTGATCACCATGTCCCGAACCTTCGAATTGACCCGAACACCTCCAACGGTGGTGCTACCTACCTCTCAATGGTGGGATGGCACTACTTTAAAGGACATTTACACAGACGAATTCCTTAGGGTAGGTAGACGACTCTAGATACTTGCTCTAATTTCAAAACAAATAAAAAAATACTTTTCACACCGACACCTTTTCAAAAAGCTTTCGAAAACAATTTTTCAAACACTCTTGAGGACCGATACAAGAGTCGAACTGGAATTTTCAAAGAAACTTTTTAAAACCCACAGTTGAAAAGCAAACAAACATTTTGAAAACACAAATGAGCAAGTACCTAAGAGCCCATGGATAACCATGGATAGAAAGGGTGCTAACACCTTCCCTTTCTATAATCTACCTCCCGAACCGAGAGCAATCTCTATAAGGAATTTTTCTGTGCTTTTGTCCTTTCCATTTGGAGAAAATAAAAGACGGTGGCGACTCTTGCTTCCGCGACATTTCGCGAACCAGCGTTAAACAGTCAGTTCCAGATCCACCGATCACAATGGTCAAATTCATCTTTCTCCTATTTTAAAGCACTTTTATCTTATCTGACACTCGCAACTAACTACTCCCCTGTAGATATAGGGAAGACCACTACTGAGACTGGAACTCAAAGGCCTCCAACGGTAACTTCAACTCTAGGTAAGGCGGAAGCACTTTTAGGGCTTAGGATGAGAAAGACATATTTTACACTAGATTTTGACCTAGAACCAGCTGACTTAACAGATGGATTGGCCTTGCCTACTTAAATGCCAATGGATAGGGGGCCTGGACCAATATCAAAAGAAAGTGCAACTTCTGGAACAGCTCCCTTAAAGAAAAGAAAGAAGAAATGGAAAGGAGTATTCCACGTGCATAATCCTTCACTTTTATTAAAAGAAGGTAATCAAAAAAGAAAGAAGAAAAATTGGGCCATGTTTCCCGAGGGAGGCCGCCTTCTCTCAGGCCAGCAGTCTTCTACTTCTAGTCGACTGCTCTATGACGGGCTTCCCTGTATCCTAGGCTCTGCTCGCTCGTCTACGCTCCGACCCAACAAGTAAGAATTGAAAATCTTTCCGTCTCCCTTACGGTCGATAACTACGTACCTTGCCTGCATTAAGATTTAAAACTTGTCGTCAAAAAGGCAATCAATCAGAATCAAGAAAAAAAATGGAAATAGTGAATCAAGCAAGATCTAGATGGATCCCTATCTTTATCTCTATCCACGGAGATACCTATCTATATGGATAGAAATCTATCTATGAATCGATCTAGACTATCCTCTATCCGGATAGATATGTCCCTATGAGCGACTACGCTGATCTTTATATGTTTTGGCCACGTCCGTTTCCGCTCCGAAGAGGAAGGTTTGGATCTTTCAATCTTATGTCGTGAGGGATGTGACCTATGTTAGGTCCATAAAATACCACCGCTTTTGGTGTTCTATGATTAACCTTCGAATAATTAGTAGGTAGTTCGATCCTTTTTATTCTTCTCTTCATAGTAAACTGATGGGGGGATGAGGAGCAATAGGTCGAATTACTATATAAAGAAGAGTTGTAAACTACAGGACTTCTTGTTCGAGTAGGAAGATATCGGTTTTTCTCGTTTCTTCTCTTCGATAAGAATAGGGATTTGAAATGATACAAATTCCTCTTCATTCTATTGTGCTCAGCGAAGGAACTGCCTAAGCATACTTTTTCGGATCCAAAATTCTTTGTTCTTTCAAAGTATTCTTCTTGCATATAATAACGCAACTGTTGTTGCAAAAACCGGGATTTTAGTAGTAGGCGGAATCCCCGCTTAGTTTTGAGTAGGTGGAACCATTCTGTTTTGGTTCTTCTCCACATTCTTACCGGGTGATCCAGGAATTTTCCTATGATTTTATCAACTGATATTTCGATATAGAAAGATCTCCTTATTTCTTCATCGCGGATTCTCGCGTCATTTTCTTGAAAAGATATTAGATCACTGTGGAAAACTTTCAAACAAGTAATGCTTACCATTCGATTATTCACACAAACCCTTTGATGACTTATCGGCTGCCTTGCTTGAGGAATAGTTTCACGAAAATGGAGACGAACCAGAATAACGTCCGATCTTGTTTCTGGATTGAGTAGAAAAGGGATATATGAAGTTCGTTCTGTTCCTCTGTGCATCTCTGTGATGGGTAAATCCCCATGAAAAAGGGGCAACTTTCGTGTAGTTTGTGATTGGATGTAACTGTTAAGATTTTCTCTCGGATAAATCTTTCTCTTAATAGATCTCTTCTTGTTCCTCAATCTTCGGAGAATGCGGCGTTGTATTATTGTAAGTTCTCTGTTCCGAACATTTCCTGAAAGTAGATGAAAAGTTTTAAATCACATATCCCGTCTTTATCTTTCTTTCCTTGGGGGAATGCCGCAACAAAAGGGGCTATGGGAGTAGAACCAAATTCTGCCAAAACCCCCGACAAAAACAAGATGGAAACTGGCATACCAGTCTCATTTACCTCTCTTTCTTCATTCAATATCTGTCTAGCCTTCTAACGACGCCATTTCTTATCTATGCTATTTACCCTTCATTACTTCCCCAGCTTAGAGTGAAGTTCCTTGCTTTCAGTCTATTGGGCCTAGAGGACTGGGAATTGGCAATAACAAGAATCGGTCCTTTAGTGATAGTGAAAGCTCAATCCCAATTATCGAATCAAAAGCCTAAACCGTCTAAGGTATGAAGTTACTTTCCAAAGGTCAATCCCTTTCCTGATGCCTGCGTAGAAGTGCAGTTGCTATTAAGGAAGATGTGCCATTAGTTAGAAAAGCAAATTTAACATTCATTCACTTTCGAATAAGCACTCAGACCTAAAAAGAAATTCCATTTCAAAAAGAAGATCTCTCTGTCCCTCGAGCGAGCTCCATAAGAAGCCACTTTCGTGCTACTAGCTTACTAAGCTTCTTTCCCTCTATCTCTACGAAAAGTACAAGTAACTCCAGACGCTTTCTCATTAGCTCATTGGATTCGTCTTATATAAGCATTTCGGATTGGAAACTAATCGTCTGGTTGGCCCCGAACGGAAAGGGAGAGGCTTTTATCTTTCTAGAGGATTTCGTAACAAAGGGCTCCTGATGTGCTAGCCGCCCTCTCGGGCTACACTTATACAGCCCGGCCAAACATACTGTGATTCGCCTAGCTGGGTGATACCTTTTGGAATAGATCCCACCCAGACTTACTATAAACTTATTTCCTTTAATTTAAGGGGTGAGCTAGCCTGTCATCCACCGCCCCAACTGTGATGGTCCCCTTCGGCTAGTTCTCTTGAGTGGCTCTCTATTCCGTCTCTATCATAGTGATAGAAGAAGAAATTGATCTCTTTAATTGTCAACGAGCTAAGAAGATCTGAGCTCAGAGACGATTCTCTTTCTTGAAAATTACCTTTTCTCCTGGTGGTGAGCTCCTTCTCTTCTTTTACTTTTACATAGATTGCCCATATGCGTAGGTGCTCCTCTCCTCCTTCACGAAGTGTCTAAATTACTTTTCCTATCTCTTTTCTATAGGGACTGACTGATGGAAGGGAGAGTCAATTAACAACCTATCTACGGGAAAGCCTGTTTTCATGGCACAAAGAATCTCTTCCTTTCTCTGAAAAACTTGTATTACTCTACAAGTTAAATAAGATCCGGCATAAATGCGTTCCAGAGTCTTTAGGTGTGGTATCATATGTATCCCGCTCGTTTAGTTTTTAGTTAAAGTATTAAGTATCGTAAATTCCATACCACCTTCGCTCGAGAGTGACGATGTTTAGTGTTAAGTAATTAGTAAGTAAGCGGTTCTACTTGATGTCATGAACTATAAAAAGTTTAGCCCAGTCTAGTCCAATCTCATATCCGGAGTTCCTAGCCTTTGATAACTAGGTTTTTCTCTTTCATTGGTTCTGGAACCTTCGACTTGTGGTTCCACTCTTACTCTTGCAAAAGTTGGAGAATCCACTGCTAGGGGAATGGGATGGATGTCACTTGAAAGTCTTCAGAAAGGGGCGGTCCTGACCTATCAGGAAAGGGGAAAGCAACGAGAATCTTTCTACCTTCACGGGTGAACCTGGAAATACAGAAACTAGCATTTCCCTTCACTCATGCGGGCGAAGAGTCAATAGAAATAGAATAAAATAGGAATCCCCAGAGACTATATCCATAAATAAAACCCACCATTGAATCAACTGGTATGGAATCAGTATCTGATAACATTCCCTTTCACTTCATTGGATGATCTTTTTATATAAAGAAGTTAAAGACCCAGGTCAACATATGGTATTAGTCCTTAGAATAAATTAAAAGGTTGTGCTAAAAAGTCCCGTCTTTATTGTCCTACGAGTAAGCTCTTTAAGGCCTTTGGGAAGAAAGCTAGAATGATTTTATATTCTTTCATGTGAATCACATTAGCTTAGCATTAGCTAGAGTTTCTATAACCTCCAAGTCCCAGTGTGGTTAAGCTTATAGCTCTTGTCGCTAGCTCTTATGAAGCTGTGAATGGTCTCGTTATCTTATTAGAAGTTTGAAGAGATAGGCTGCTTTCCTTGGCACGAACAGGGGAAGAAGAAGTTGTTCCAGCTACAGGTGTCTTGGATTCGGCTGGTGGTCTCGTAACTAAATAAGTAGCAGATCCCGTCTCCTTAAATTAAGGAATTTCTATAGATTCATCCCCTAGTTTTGTACCCAAGTCAGTAGACTCTCCTTTCTTGCCTTCCTTCACCGTCATTGACATTGAACTGATATTATGGTGAAGAAAAGAACCACGGTAACCGAAGGCTTACTTACTAATTGGGTGCAAGCTACGGATGAGCTAAGCTAATGGCTGCCCTTTTCTTGCTCCCTAGGAAAGAAGTAAAAGACTGCTAAAGGGAAGCGAAAGATTAAAAATTCAATGTTGTATGCACACGTGGCAACATTAATAGTGAGAACTCATAGAAGCAATCCAAAAAAAGGATTACCAACATATGTGACCTAGTAGTTTGATGACCGAAAAGAGAGTTGTGTACCATACCTTGTCTGGAGGCGAGAGATGAGCTCTGAAGAGAATCAGATGGAAGGCATAGAGAGAAACCAGGAAGGCCAAGAAATGGACATGACTGAAAACAACAAGGACCAAACTCTCATGAGTTGGAGTGAAGAACAAGAAATGGATCTACCAGAGGAACGAATGGAGGAAGCTACCTACAGAGATAAAGTGGTGGGGAGCTCCTCAAAGAAGCAGGAGTTTTTACTAAAAAACCGATTTTGTCTGCCCCTCGAGACGTCTACTCAATGAAGAAGCCCATTAGATAGGTAAAGCCGATACAGAAAGAGAGACTGCCAGCCCTAACATAAAGAGTTTATTCTCTGATCCTCCCTCGAGGACTGAGCTTTCCGAAAGGAAGGAAGAGTCATAGGATGTGTAGTATTAGCATAAGAAAGCATGCCCAATCCAAGCTGGCCCTCGGTCCCAACACTTTCTTTACTTTATCATAAGCTTCAAGCGTAAGTAATAGAAGTCTCAGATGCAGGACAGGGGAGCCCAAGGGCGTATGAGTTCCCGAATCCACTTGGTAGTAAGACAAGAGTGATCATAACACTGCATAGAAGTGGTCATCAGTGTGTCCACCACACTTTCGTTCGTAAACCGATAAGTAGTAAGGTTTTTATGTGTAGTTGAGAGCGGCGTCTACGCCCTGAAAATAGTCATCTTAGTCGGAAAAGGGTAATTTCTATGCTTCCTTGCTTTCCTCCTCTCTATCTCTTATTGTGTTCTCGTTCTCAATTCGTTTGTAGCGAGTTCATGCTTTTTCCTTTACTAGAAGACTGATCCTAACCGCAGCTCATGGACGAGACTCTGGGAAAAGAAAAGGGTTCTTAGATACCTTCTGAAAGTTCAGTAGAGAAATTAAGTCCTTCTTTACTTGAGCACTGGTTAGACCGCTTGCAGACTTTCTTATGGAACTAAAGCATAATATGACTTGCTTAATTTCTTTCTGGCTGTAGCTGTAACCATTGGCATTGACTGTCCCAGCGGGGTAATGGTAACGCGAATCCCTTTAGTTCGATTTGATCCTTATGGGTTCCAAACCTTTTGAATCAAAGTAGAGTAGGTTTAGGTTGCTAAATTTCTTTCTCAATCTTTCTCTGATTCTAGCCGTGTAGTGGATCCGGCTTTAGTCGGCTAAAAAGAGGTGTGTATGGCCGGGCTTCTTTCTTTATAGTGATGCCCGCCCCTTCTTCATTCATCCATTTAGGCCCGACTAGGAACACGTGGATCCAGGGAACCTGGCTCGGGAACAGCTTCTTACTAGTGGGGGCTAATCACATTAAGAGAGTCCAATCTCTGAAATAGAGCTTAATCTCTCCATAGTAGTAACTAATTAAAACTAATGCGACGGTTGTTAAAGACCGTATCTTTGCACTTCGCGACCCTATCCGAGTATGGACTTAGTGCAATGCCTTATAGAACAATGAAGTAATGTATTCATACGAGCTCCGGCCCTCAGCAGCTCGAATACAAAATAAACTTGTTCATTTATGTTACCTATTGTGGACCTTCAACGTTTCACCTTTCATAGATCTGGGAAAGGCGGTTTAGGTTTGGGAAGTGACGTTGAGACTAGGCACGTGCGATAAGTAATAAAGAAAGCAAAGGGAAATCTGAGGAGTTAGAGCAGGGAACTATGGGCGTCCCTGCCTGGAAAACAAAGAGTAGAATTACGCGAAGGACCTCTAGCAACTCTACTACCGCCTTTCCTACCAAAAAGCGAACCCAACCGAAGGAAATAATATAAGGTCTGGAAAGGGCTGTAAAGAATCAAATTCCTTCCCCCCTTTCTTCCCTTGTTCCGAAGATCGATAGAGCCCTCTCGAAACCTTTCTGTGTGAGTTTGGGGGCAATGTGCAAGCAACTTCATCCCCAAATGGTTTTTCCTTTCAACCTCGGCTTTATTTTGTTATTTATGTGGCCGACTTAAGGTCAAAGCTGAAACAATCGAAACTAGGAAGAATTAGACGAAAGAAATAGCGGTTTTGTTTGGTTAAACGTACCATCCATTGGCAGGAGGCGTCAAACCTCCGCAAACCCTTGGTGGACAGGCTTAAGCAATCGCTGATTCATGTAGTTGGAAATAGCAAATATCCGGCGCTTGCCAGCGCCCTCAAGGGAGCAACCTAAGCGACTAGTTACCAGTTGAATACCTAGTAGCTGGATGGTAAGACATGACCTATACGCCTCTCAAACCAATCTAGGTCTTTTGGTGTGAAGGTTTTTTTTTTATTATTCCGAAGGCGAACCGTGTTCTAGGTGGCCATAAACAGCCTTGAGACCACTGCTCACCACAGGCATGAACAAGGGTCATCAAGAAAAGAACTAGAAGGCAGAACTCAGAAATAAGCCCAAAGGCTAGATCCCATTTCAGTAGTTCAAGTAGATATTTGAGGCTAGCCAGCTTTCAGTGCAAAGGAAAGATGTATTGATAATCTATAGCATATTATAAAAGACTGAGTTACCAATCAAAGAAGTGAAAGGCCTATCATTTATAATAATAGTAGTCCTACCCTGTCACAGAGTTGGCAAAGACGAGTGGATTCAAACGAGATTGGATCAGCTGAACTTGATTGACGAAAAACGATTGGCTGCTGTTTGTCATGGTCAGACGTACCAAAAACATATGATCAAGGCTTTCAACAAAAAGATCAAGCCTCGGGTATATCAAGCTGGTGACTTGGTGATAAAGCGCATCATTCTGCCACAAGGCGACCCTAGAGGCAAATGGACTCCCACCTATGAAGGGCCATTTGTTGTCAAGAGAGTGTTCCATGGTGGTGCCATGATGCTGACTACCATGGATGGTGAAGACTTCCCACATCCTATCAACGCGGACATAGTTAAAAAATACTACGCATAAGATACCCGCTAGGTTGACACACCTAGGAAAAATAAGGGCATCCCGACAAACCAAAAGGTTTGGGCAAAAATTAGGGATATATAAAAAAAATTGTACACCCGGCAAGTTGAAAACCCGAAAGGGAAACTTGGGCAAAAATGGGTATCCTGGTGGGATGAAAACCCGAAAGGGCGGTCCAGGCAAAAGTTAAGGATAAAAGTGTATGACTATGTCCCATGGAATCACCACAGTCAACTTTATCACCAAGGTCTGAGTTTAAACGGTCCAAGATCAATCCAATCAACTTCGGTCAACAACAAGGGACATTCGAAGACATTGGGGAAATTGTAGAGTTGGAAGGCAATGAGATCATTTCACATGGCTATTTGTTTTTGTTTTCAATTTTGTTTTCCTTTCGACGATTTCCTCTTACTAGGATCTCCGTCTCTTTGTACAAAACGGCTATTCATGGGTAAAATATCAATACAAATATACTTTGAAGTGCAAACTTCCTGTCTTTGTTTTGAATGCAAACTTGTCCAATCACTAAAATTGAATGAACATATGCATATGAACATAATTAAAACTGTTTGGGACATATGACCTAAGCAGTAACAAACACCTCTTTAATGAATATGGAATACCCCCACAGAGTTATTTCATTAAAATCCTCCTTAACAAAGTTACTCACAAAGTCTCTTTGCATAGAATAATCTCCAACCAGAGTCTCGATCTCTTGGCAGCTCTTTCCCCAGCTAAGTTGAATCTTATAAGTAGAGGCCTTGTGGATATCTTCCCAAAAAGAACTCACCTCTTCAGCAATTTATAAACAGGGTTATTTCCCTAACAAACAATGAGTATCATAACTTTCCAACTGAGTACAAAGTTCTCCAGCTGAGCCTGATACCTCCAATTGAATATACCTCACCAAGCTGAGTTTGTCCTCCCCGACTGAGTCTATGCTCTCCAACTTGATTTTGTCTTTCAGACTACTCCAAATCATAGGGCTAAAACCCCTAATCCCTGGTAAAGTCATCAACAAAGCCTTTACTATCTCCAAAAGATACTATGAAGCCTGGACCCGACCAGATATTAGTACAACTTTCCAAACACTTGGAAGCCTTGACCCGACCAGATAAAAGTGTAACTCTTCAAATACTATGAAACCTGGACCCGACCAGATAATAGTTTGACTTCATCAATTGCTGAAACCTGGATCCGACCAGATAACAGTTTGAGTTTCTGAAACCTGGACCTGAACAAATAACAACTAATCTCAATTTTAAGTTACTGAAGCCTGGACCCGACTAGATATTACTTTAACTCTTCAAAATATAGAAGAACCTGGACTCAACTAGACCAAGGTTTGACTTCTTTTCCCCAATAGAGTTTGCCTCTACCCAAACAAGTTATTGTGAAGCCTGGATCCGACCAGATAACAATTACCCTCATAAATTCGTTGTGAAACCTGGAGCCCGACCAGATAACAATTAACTATGATCCCTAGAGAGACAATGTGAAGCCTGGACCTGACCGGATAATAGTATAACTTTCCAAAAAAAACCATGAAACCTGGACTCGACCAGATAGTAGTTACCACTCCAAGTTACTGCAAAGCCTAGATCCGACCAGATAATAGTTAACTTCCTTATCCCCAGTAAGTTGTTGTAAAGCCTGGACCCGACCAGATGACAGTTCAATTCCAAGAAATTTTCTGCAAATCCTAGAATCTGACCAGATAATAGTTAAATTGTCTCTTCCCTAGTAAGTTGTCGTGAAGGCTAGATCCGACCAGGTAGCAGTTGACTTCCTCATCCTCAGCAAATTGTGAAGCCTGGATCCGACCAGATAACAACTGACATTCAAGAGAAATTCCCCAATAGAAGCATCCTTTCAACAAAGTTTGAAGATATGTATATTCTTCATCCCCAACGGAAATCCGGGAGTCAACTTCCCAAAACTCCTCAGTAGCAGTCAGGTATTTATATTCCCGGACAAAAACATACACCTCACATTCATACGTCATATCATATACATACCAAATGCATTTAGCATAATACCACATCTAGTGAATATCATGCATACATCTGCATTTTACTAACTCTTTTTCTCGCAGGTAAAACATCAAGTTTTAGTATAAATCAACAAGAGATTGGTGATGATACTTCTTCCAGTTTTTACCAACATTCCTCCAAATTGCATCTATAAGCCCATTCACAATCCATCTTCGAGTGCAAATTTCTGGGCACTTTAATGTTCAATCATCTTTTACCTTCAAGTCACGAATGGTGGATCCGCCAATCTAAATCTTCAGGTTTAAGAAGATTGAACAGGGGCAGTTGTTGTACCCAAAAATTTTCCTTCTCATTTATCAAGTAAATTATCATAAGATCTCCTTTGGTTCAAGACTGCACTAGGGTTGATCAGCTCAAGACATCCTCCTCAAACACCGATGACTGAATATTAGGGTTTGAGATTGCACAAGGATAAATGGACTTTTAATACTCCATATGACTTTCATGGATCATTTCGGACTCTCAAGTTTTCTCATGTCAAGTTTCAAGTCTTGGATCACATTTTTGCTCAGTCAATTGACCAATTGACCTAAAAATCAACTGTATTGGGGAAAAAGCCAATTGTGGTCAATTTGCAGTTAAACTTCATAATTTTTTATCCATGTCAACATTATGAAGTCATATATGACATTTGATCAAGTTTGTACCATAATTCCTCAAGAAATTTGATCAGATCATCAAAAGGGCAAAATAGTTAAAATTAGGGTTTTGACTAAGAAAGGGCAATTTCTGATTTTTTGACCTAGCAAATGATTGATTGGTTTAAGTAATGATCTCAAGTAATAAAATTAATGATTTTGACCTAATGACATGGCTCAAAACATTCCTCAAGTCCAATTGGTTGACAGATGAATTTTCAGTCAACTGATCAAAAATCAATTGTACACTGAAAAGTCAAACTTTGACTTTTTGGTCAAAATCAAGTGTCAAGGATCACAATTCTTCAAACCATTTCAAAACATGAAACTTGTTCATCAAGAAATCAAAAAGTCAAGATTTCATTTTGAAAAGTTAAAATTTCTAAACTTAGAAATTTTTCTAAGTGTTGGAAATTTCATATTTTTTCACAACTTTGAGCCAATTTTTCACCATGATGCAAGATGATTCAAAGGAAACTTTAAACATCAAAGTTTTATATATCAATGAGATATAAAACATTTCTGAAAATAACTCCTCCTAGAAATGTATGGATTTCAAGTTATGATTTTGTGAATACATGTTCATGAAACTTGAAAACTTAGTGAAATTTTGCCTTAGTTTAGGCAGGATTTTGACCTAACTTCATGAAAATTTTTCACATAGTTACAAGGGTAATTTTAAAAAGTTACCAACATAGAGGTTGTAGAGGATGTTACAATCTTTCCAAAATGTCAAAGAACTCATTGAGATCATGTTTGAGCAAGGAGAATCGAAGGCATGAAGTTGGCATTTCATTCTTGATTTACAAGCCATTTCCATGATGAACAAGAATTCAAATCCAAGCCTAGGCTGAATAATATTTGCTTTGCAGGCCTTAAACTTGTTTGGAACTCCATAATTAAATGTTTACACAACTGTTAGAAGCTTTAGTCCAAGCATTCAATGCATTGCCCATGCTTAATACCATTTTAGGAAGAAAGGCAACATTGCCATTTTGGAAAAGTGGATTTTATGCACAAAGTCAATTCTTAAGTGTTGTACACCAAAATTTCCCCTCTCACTTATCAAGAATTTGCTCACAATATTTCCTTTGGCTCAAGAATGCATTACAGTTGATCAAGCTCATGACACCTCCTTAAGCACTGATGACCAAAATTAGGGTTTGAGATTGCACAAGGATATTTGAACTTTAAATGCCCCATATGACTTTCATGGATTTTTATGGACCCTCAATATCACTCATGTCAAGTTTCAAGCTTTGGATCACACTTTTGCTCAGTCAATTGAGCAGTTGACCTAAAAATCAACTATATTGGGGAAAAAGTCAACTATGGCCAATTTATAGTCAAACTTCATAATTTTTGATCCACATCAACATTTTAAACCCATACGTATAATTTGATCAAGTTTGTACCATAATTCCTCAAGAAATTTGATCAAATCTTCAAAAGGGCAAAATGGTCAAAATTAGGGTTTTGATTGGAAAAGGGCAATTTCTGATTTTTGACCTAGCAAATGATCAATTGGTTTAAGGCATGATCTCAAGAGCCAAATTTCATCATTTTGACCTAATGACATGGCTCAAAACATTGCTCAATTCCAATGGATTGACAAATGAATTTTCAGTCAACTGATCAAAAGTCAACTGTATATTGAAAAGTCAAACTTTGACTTTTTGGTCAAAATCAAATGCCAAAGATCACAATTCATCAAAACATGTCAAAATATGAAACTTATTCATAAAGAAATCCAAAATTCAAGATTTCATTTTGAAAAGTTAAAATTTGTAAACTTCGAAATTTTTCCAAGTGTTAGAAATTTCTTATTTTTTCATAACTTTGAGCAAACTTTTCACCATGATGCAAGCTGATTCAGAAGAAACTTCCAACATGAAAGTTTTATATCTCTATGAAATCTACAACATTTATTTACACAACTCCTTCCAAAAGTGCTTGGATCTCAAGTTATAATTTCAAGAACACATGGTCATGAAACAAAACACTTAGTGAAATTTTGCCCTAATTTGGTCAGGTTTTTGACCTAGCTTCAGGGAACTTTTCATATAGTTCCAAGGGTAATCTTCCAAAGTGATTCAAAGATGGGTTGCAGAGAACATTTCAAGCTTTCTAAAATGTCCAAGAACTCCTTGAGATCATTTTTGAGTAGGGAGAATTGAAGAGATGAAGTTAGGGTTTTATCACTTGAATTACAAGTCATTTTGTGATGAACAAATTCAAAATTCAAACTTATGCTGCATAACTTCTACTTTGTAGGCCTCAAACTTGTTAGGCACTCCATAAATAATTGCTTGCACAGCTGTTAGAGGTCTCATATCAAGCATTCAATGCAAGGCCATGCTTTATATCCATTTTGGGAAGAAAGTGCACATTGCCATTTTGATAAAGTGACTTTTTGCATAAAAATTTTTCTTGAGCTTTGCACTTGTTCTTTTCTGATCATACAAGTCCTATAACTCAAGAGGAACTTGTTAGACACTTACAATCACTCATCCCATGCTTGTACCTCCTCTTGAAACTTGTTTTCTCACTTTTCTTCAAAATCAAGTAACATATAAATTAGCTTGTAACTTGTACTTCTGACCTTCCAAAGCACTCAAACCTCTTTGCTTATACATACACAATCCATTTTCCACAAATCCCACACATGCTTAAGCCCTGAAAACACCAAGGACACAGAATCACCAAAAACACTTCAAAACTTGTCATTTCTGAGTTTTGAATCCAATCTCCAAATTTACTTGTGCGTTTCTTGGTATTTTACTTTCAAATGCTTCTAATCAACATATACAAACAATCCCAACACCTGCAGCACCACTGTAACACCTCCATCATCATCCACCATTTTCAAAAACAGCACCTTGCACCTTGACTTCTCCAGAACTCCTCAGGCACTTTCAGCTCAAGCTAAGCATCCCATTAGCTTCCTGGGAACTTGAGGAAGCTAATCCAATCATTGGAACTCACTAAAAGCTACTCAAACTCCAAACCCGATACCCTCTTGCAAGGTAAGTTTTCTGACTTTGAAACTTTTCATACATGCATCATTAATGGTTTATTTGTGAATGAAAAATGTAGATATCATTGCCCTAAAGCTAACCATGTCCATAGTTTTCATTAATTTTGCTCAAGCTTAGAGAATTTTAAGATTGAAGTTTCTGAGATTTTTAGGGTTCAGATTAGGGCCATTAAAATTCATGCTTATCTTTGATCTATAATTTTATTGCTTTGCATTTCTGAAATCGTGAGGAAATTTGCTACAAGTTTCCTGTTTACCATTTTCATTTTTGTTGAGATTTGAACAACTTACAGAGGCTCTGGGCGGGCGTGAGGTTGAAGATGAAGTTCAGGCCATGGAATTGTTTACTATCATATATTTGTTGTTTTGATTATATAAACGGATGTATAGCTACCCCAGTGGTAGAAGTGCACTCCTGTGACTATAGGGACCTGGGTTCGAGCCCCAGTGGTACCCTTTTGGTTTTTTCAAATTTTTTTTGCATTCTGACTTTCTTTTTGGCAGTGCTAGGCCTCCCTTGGACCTTTATGTTTTTTTCTTGTTGCTAACCCCCTTGTTGGCTATTCACACCCTAGCCCATTTATTTTCTTTTTTTCATTTATTTATTTATTTATTTTCTTAAATATTTTATTTAATATTAAAAAATCAGAAAAAATGTAAAAAACATGAGATTTATATTTTGATAAAGTTTATTTATTTTTTACACAAAAAAATTAATTTATTTAATCCTACTTTATTTACTTTTACTAATTGGTTTTGTAAATTTAATTTAAAAAACTAAGGTTTTAGTTATCTTCTTAAAATATTTTATTTTAAAACCAAAAAAGATCAACAATATTTTATAATACTATAAATTATTTTTAAAGACAAAATACCAAAAAATATTCTTCTAGAACTTAATTTATTTGATTAATATTTAGATTAGGGTTTTATTTAATTTCTTTTCCTAGCAAATTTAGGTTTACTACTTTTTATTATTTAGTTAATTATTTTTCTTTAGTTAATTAGGTTAAAACAAAACCCTTTCCTTCTAAAAATCCAAACAAACATCCATCTTCTTCATATTTACATTCTTGTATATTTATTCATTATGTACATTATTTATTTCAATTCTTATACCAATTCAATATGATTGTAATAGATAATTAGGTTTATTTTCTTGCAATCCCCATTTATAATTTATACACCCCTCCCACAAGTTTTGTAATAGCGTAGCAATTTTAAATTTCGCAATTTATCGCTTTATATACAAATGCTAGTAATTAGAGTTTGTATGGAAAGACTAAAACTAATCGATTAGAAAACCCTAATCAAAGACAAAATCAAGCATGAAAACAATACACTTGCACACAAGCACCCTTAGGGTAAATCCAATTGGTTGCCTTGCAAAATGGCCATATTATGCATGTGATGTACCTTAGCAAAAACAAGCAAAGTATAAGATCATCGTCCCTCGATGACGCTATCTACGTTTCCATTAAAATGATCTTAGTCCCTAAGGAAAAATGCTAAGATACCTTGCAACATTGCTAATCATGGTTATACGATGACCCACGCCCGTCCCATTTACATCCAAAGATAGGGTTACTTACCAAATCAATGGTAAGATAACAATATCAAAGGAAAAAGGAAATAAACATGAAATACTTTTGAGTAGGTAGAATGCTCCTAATTACTTGCTCCATTTCAAAACAAAACATCCTTTCTATTTTCAAAACAAACACCTACTCTTTCAAAACATCTTACAAACTTGAAAACATTTTCAAAAGATCAAACACTTTTTATACATTCTTACGAACGAGAATCATTACAAAGTTTGCCTAAACAATGGCCTCTTTACAAAATACTTTCAAAAACTACACAAAGCACAATTTCAAACAAAAGCAAGTGATCTAACAAGTAACTAAGAGCCCATGGAAAACCATGGATGAAAGGGGTGCTAATACCTTCCTTTTTCATAATCTACCCCCCGAACTCAAGAAATAATCTCAAAGGTCTTTCCTGTGCTTTTTCACCTTTCCTTTTGGATAAAAGAAAAGTTGGTGGCGACTCTTGCTAAACCGTAACATTTGTGATAAAATGCAAAACCTTCAAGTTAGTTCTCCCACCGTATCACAGAACTGGCAACTCTGTTGGGGACAATTCTAAAAGTGGGGTTACCTTAGGGTTAGATCATATTTGCTTGCTTTCATTTTTTGAATTGTATGCTCTACATTATGGTTCTTTCTTTGGGTTTGAATCCTCTACCTGGATTTGGGATACCTTATAGGTAAGTAGCAATACATTGTGGAAACTGTGCGGGGTATACCGACATGGTCTAAGAAATAGCTATGTTAGTGCGACATATTTGTGGGTACCGGTAGCCCTTAAGTTAATCAAGGAGAAAACAGGGCTGCTGAGTGATGTCATGAAACACTAATGAACTTTTAGAACCTTTACTTGGCCAACTTGGCCATTAGGATGTAGTGAGATGACCGGCTTTGTTGCAGTCTGAAGTTGGTAGATACTCGATACTACACTCATTGAGGTTTAGTTTTTTGGGATATTTCCGTCGCCATTAAAGAGGCTTGTGCTGAAACAATGACCAAGGAAACAAACCAGTGATATTGAGCACCTTAGAACCCGGTTACTATTGCTAGGACATGTTTGAGCCAACTAAACTTCAAGAGGGTACTTACCTATGAGACTCCATGCAAGCCTAAACCTAAGGACTTGTTTTCTTTGTTTGTGTATACATACTTGTACATAACATCATGGACATCATAACATCATACTCACATTCACTAACCATTTCAAGGATCTTGAGATTTATCTTTGTTCTTGTTTTGTAGGACATGGATTCTATTCGCAGGAAAACTATTCAAGTCAATCTTGTAAGGATCCCTCCACAACTTAAAGAGCTAGCTTCAAGGATTCCAGGAAATTCTCTATTCACCAAGAGACATGGTCGCCTACTAAGCTTGGTCACCTCCAAAACTGATGAAGACATGATGAAGGTGCTCTTTCAGTTCTTTGATCCTTTACACAATTGCTTCACATTTCCCGATTATCAACTTGTGCCAACTTTAGAAGAATTCTACCAACTTTTGAGGATTCCCATTATCAATCAACTACCTTTCAATGGTACAGAAAGAGATCCAAAGCCAGAAGGGATTGCTCAAGCTCTACACTTGCAACCATCTGATATCACAACTAATTGGGAAACAAGGACTGGTATCAAAGGTTTCCTAGCAAAGTTCTTTTTCGAGAAAGCCCAAAACAGTTAGAAATCTTTGGATTTGCAAGCCTTTGAGGAAATTGTGGCTCTCCTCATCTATGGGATGGTTTTGTTTCCAAATCCCAACCAACTCATAGATGTGAACACCGTCAAAATCTTCATATCCCACAACCCGGTGCCTACTTTGCTAGGGCACATCCTACATTCTTTTCACACTCACACCATGAGGAAAAGAGGTATGCTTATGTGTTGTACTCCTATTTTGGCAAGATGGTTTATTTTACATCTTCCCCAATCTGTATTGAAAAACGAGCAAGGTTCAAGGTGGTCACAAAGGTTGATGATGCTCAAACATTCAAACATTCATTGGTGTTCCCGATCCATAGAGAATGTTACTATTGTCGACCGTTATGGAGAATTCCATAATGTCCCTTTACTTGGCATTAGGGGAGGTATCACCTACAACCCCTGTTTAGCCTTAAGACAATTTGGTTACGCCCGAAGGGATGGCCCACATGAGATGCTTATTCAAGGCTTGGTATTTGACTACGAGAACGAAGATCAAGGTCTTCGCCAGAGATTTATCCGAGCTTGGAGGATGTTGAACAAGGTAGATAGCAAGACATTGGGGCATAAGAATTCCATCCCTCTTGAGCCTTACCTCAAATGGGTACGAACTCGCGCTCAAAGTCTTATGATGCATTATCCCTCCATTCTCCTGGTAATCATTGAGCCTGTTATGGAAGGAGATGTTCCATACACTTCCTACATCCTGACATGCCCACCTCTCTCGAAGACTTACAAAGAGATTGGATACAACTCAAGGGGCTATGCTAGTGAGAAGAAGGTTTTGGAACTCACTAAGCAACTTCATGAGAAGCAGACTCCGAATTCCTACACCGCACCAAAGAGGATGTGTATAACCTTTTTATCTTAGAGTTTTTGTATTGTTTTTCCCAAAGAGGCATTGATGTACTCAAGCTTTAATTTATTAATATACCGTGTGTTTCCTTTTTGTCTAAAACAAATCTAAATCTTTAAAATCCTTGAAATCATTGCATATGCATTTACCATTCATCATAACATAAGCAGGTTTCTTGCAACAAGTCTCCTCATCTTTCTACTGTTTATTTTAGTAAGATGGATCTCGAGCAAATGGTGAAGGACCTCCAAGCACAAAATTCTCTATTTCAGCAGATGTTCTTAACTCTAGCCAAAGGACAAGAAGAGTTGAAGACCTTGCTGGTTGAGGAGAAGAAAAAGAAGACAAAGAAAATAACTGGGGTTATAAACATGAGAATAAGATTCCAAGGACAAGCAAGAAGGACCCTATACTTTGCAACATCATCTGGTGAGAAAGACAATCAAGATGGGAAAGGCAAGGAAGCAGTTGTCCAGCCAGATTCAAAAGAGGAAGAGGAAGTAGAAGATTATTCTGAAGAACAATACCCTCCAGCCGACGACAAGTATAAGCATCTGGAAGAACGGTTAAGTGCAATGGAAATCCAAAAAGTGCCTGGACTGGACTTTGAGGAGTTGAGGTTAGTATATGGGATTGTCATTCCTCCAAAATTCAAAGCACCGGTGTTCACCAAATACGATGGAGTTTCATGTCCCAAAATGCATCTCCAGTCCTATGTGAGGAAAATACAGCCTCACACTGCCGACAAGGATTTATGGGTACATTTGTTTCAAGACAGCCTGTCCAGAACTCAACTTGATTGGTTTTATCAGTTAGAAAGAGCCAATGTTCATAATTTGGAAGATCTTGCCGCCGCCTTTTACAAACAATACCAATACAGCGCTGATCTTTCTCCCACCCGTACTCAACTCTAGAGTATGGCCATGGTTTCAAGTGAAGGCTTTAAAGATTACGCGCAAAAATGGAGGGACTTAGCAGGAAGAGTCCAGCCTCCCCTATCTGAAAGAGAGTTGGTAGACATGTTTTTAGGCACCCTGTCTGGTCCCTTCTTTAATCACTTAATTGGGAGTTTATCGGCAGGTTTTACCTGTGATACAGTGGCAGAACCGACTATTTTTACTGGTTTGCATTTTGCGTTTTTCATTCGTAAAATGTCGCGGTAAGCAAGAGTCTCCACCGACTTTTATTTTATCCAGTCATGGAAAAGGAAAAAGAACAGAAAAACCCTTTTTTCGAGATTTATGAGTACGGGGGGTAGATTATAGAAAGGTAATGTGTTAGCACCCTTTCTATCCTTTGTTTTCCATGGGCTCTTAGGTACTTGCTCATCTTTTTAAAATTGCTTGTGTGTGCTTGTTTTGAAAAAAGTTTTACTTCATGATAACCCTTGTATCAGTCCTCAAGGGTGTGACGAAGTTTGTTTTGAAAATTTGTTTTGCAAGGTGTTTGTGTGAAAAGTTTTGTTGAGCAAGTACTTAAGATACTACCTACTCAAAAAAAGGTTGTTTATTCTCATTTCCTTTATACAGCGCTATCCTACTAATAAGGAGTAGGTAGCCCCGTCGTTGGAGTTTGTAAGGGACATTCGAAAGGGACAAGTACAGTCTCCAAAGCAATGGGTAGGAAACCTTAGTAGTAACCCTAGAGTCTTAAGATCTTTCCGAGGCAACCATTTCCGAGGAAATATCTCAGAGGCAACATTCGAATGGGTCATTTTGATCTTTTAGACTGGAGGGCAACCACTAAAATCTCCTATGCTTAATGACTGTTTTACCGAAGGAAACCGAAGTGAGGCAAACCCTAGGAGTGAATATGTGCATGTGAATTTTTCAGTTAATTTAGTATTTGCATATTAGGTGATCTACCGTTTTAATTTTCAAACAATCTTCCCATATAATCCTATTAGCCATGCATCTAGACAGTTAATAATTGCGGAAATTTAAAAGTGCGAAAATATAAAACCTAACTATTACATGGCTTTCGCAGATACAAAATTATTTAACTAAAAATAAAATGCGGAAATTAAAACCCTAATTAAAATCTATTACAACCTCGAAACAGTTACATAAATAATAATCGAAACAGTAATCAAAACGCGCGACGAATTAAATGCGAAGAATTAATTAAGAGACCTAAAATCTAATTAAAAAAATTATTTGGTTATTTTTTGGAGAAAAATTAATTATTTACAACCCTAATTTCTAATTAGTTTTAATTATAAAAAGAAATTGAAATTAACCTAATTTAAACTAAATTAATTAATTAAAGAAAATAAAATATTTTATAAAAAAGATTTTCATTTTTCATTTTTTTGTGATCTTGATTTGATAAAAAAAAGGGTTTTTATTATTTAAAAAAAAATCAATTGAGTAAATAATAAGAGAATAAGAAATAAAATAAAAAAATAGAAAAAGATTAGAGATGGGCCTACTTGCTAAAGTAATTGGGGTGTAGATCTGAACTTGTCCAGGCCCAAAGAGCTGAGCCCAGCCAGCGTGCCTGATTATGTGTGTCGGTCTCGTGATGGTCCATGGTACGTCTGCGCATATGGGACATTGGATTGGATGTGATGAGATCTTGAGGGTTAGATCTGAGGTCTCACGGTGGACTTCGTTGGATATGATGCATTGGAACCTATAGAAAACATCAGGAAAATGCAAAAGTAACACGCCTGGGGTCGAACCCAGGACGTGTACCTCATAGGTTTCCCCCTTTTCCAACTGTGCTGGAATGTTAATCATGATTATTATAAAACAAATAAAGCATAAATGAAAACAAGGTGCTAGATCCAGGTTAACAAATAATTGCACGCGTCAGCAAGCATGAGCCAATCAGATGTGGTGAGAGAAATTCATCGTTTGATCCAGCCAATGGGATCATGAGGAATAGCCACACAAGCTGGTTGACCAAAGACCGGTCAGTCCAACCACTGGAGCCGGTGGTTTCCACCGTCTTCTCCGGTGGGTCACCTGAAAATCTTATCCACACAAAAAAACAAATGATGCCAACTGCCTTAAAAAGACCCCCTGATCACGATTATGGCCTCTAAATTCACTAATTCCTCATGCATCACTGGATTCGAACTTGGAACCCTAACCACGGTCAACAATGGCATAACGTGATCATGGGCATTAGCTTCACATGTGATACGTTCAAACACACATAAACATCAGTAGAAACACATGTATATAATCAATATGGATTTAAATCAAGTATCTCGCAAGTTTGAGGTCAAAGAAGTTTTACCAATGGTGAGGCATAGATCTGCTGATTTGAGGATGCTACAAGCTTTGCAAATGGTCTGGTTCCACTCCTGGAAATCTCAGAAAGATAATGGAGTGATTGGAATCGAGGGAAAGAGGCTGGCTAGAGTGTTTGAAGATTGCACCACTTCTTTGAAATTTTTGGAACTTTTTTTTCTCTCCTTTAGGCAGGCCGCGTCCTTTCTGTTACATGGAATGGTTGTATGATAGCATACTAGTTCAACATATTTGGAAAAAATCCCATGCTTTGATGACAAAATAATTTTCTTTCAAGTTTTTGATTTTGTTTATTTTTGGAAAAAATCCCGTCTTTACTCTCTTTCCACGATTGGCTTTGATCTTTCCAGCTTTTGTTGATTGCCAATTGATGATAAAAAGATTTGTAATGAAATCTTTTATTGTTTAGATGATTTACTTGATTTAATTTGATTTTTTTAAGGATAAAAATCAAAACAAATTAAATAAATAAGACTAGTAACATGTGGAAGGATGTTTGGGTCATGGACCATGTTGGAAGCATGATGCAAGCTTAAAAAGTTAGGCCCATTTGGCAAAAAGGGTATTTGTGAGCACTTTTGACTTTTGGCAATTTTCCAAAAAAGGTCAACTTTGACAATGCATAACTCTTCCAATTTTAATCCTAGATAGGTGTTCTTGGAATTTTTAGAAAGCTTAGGATGTCCCCTAAATAACCCTTTTTGTCTCATCTCAATTGGGTCTTCCATGTTCATGTAAGAAGCTTTGACCCAAAAGTTATTTTTGTTGACTTTTCAAAAGCACATATAATGTAGAAATTCGTATCTTTTGATTACTGAATATTTTGAACTTGTGTGCTGAAGATGAATTGTAGGGAATTGCGTCCTCTTCAAAATGAGCCTTGGATGGAAAATTTCTGATAAAGTATGAGGAAGTTATGCTTGGTCAAAGTTTGGTTGACGTTTCCTAAGAAACCCTAATTTAGCAACTTGTGGGTTTTGATAAATTTGGGGCATTCCTTGAAGAATCATGATCAACCCTTGATAAAATGATGAAATTCACTTCAAAATTTTGATGTTGACCAAAATCTTGAAGTTTGATTGTATGTGGGACATAGTTGACTTTTGACCTAATACAGTCGATTCTCAAACATCTGAGCAGTTGACTGGGCAAACTTCTTGTGCAATGCTTGAAATTTGACATGGAGGGTCTTGAAAACATATTAGGACCATGGAGATCATATTAGGTCTTTGGAGTTCACCTATCTTGATGAAAATGGAAACCCTAATTTGAGACACACTGCCTTAGGAGAGAGTTTGTCTGGTCAACTCTTGGGCAAACTTGAGCAAATTGAGGATCTCTAAGAGTATGTATTGATTAAAATGGGAGGGAAAATTTTGGGGTACAACAGCTGCCCCTGTTCAAACTTCTTAAACTTGAGGATATAGATTGACTCGTCTGCCTTTCGTGATCTGAAGGTGGAAGATGATTGAACACTAGAGTGCCCAGAAATTTGCACTCGCATGAAGTGATACTTGATTTGTGATATCGAGAATGGGCTTATAGATGCCATTTGGAAGTTGCTAGAGAATTGTCGGAGATGGACTTAAAGATTCCATCCAATATGTGACGGACTACCCTCAGAGATGGGCTTAAAGATGCCATCTAGAGGATGTTGATTTCCTGAGATATTCCTTTGATGAGAGTCCCTGCTCCTGTCGTTGAGGAGGAATCTGCTGAGGAATGTTGATATCTGTCTTGGGAGAAATAGAATTTTAGGATCTTCAGTTGTCCGTTACTCTACTGGGGAATTAACTCCGGAGGTGAACTGCATATCTGGTCAGTGTACAGGCTGCATCGCGACTTATTGGGGAAAGGTGAAATTGAATGAAACTGGCCAGGTCCAGGTTTTACCGTGTTGTAAACTATCGTCTGGAGGTAAGAGAAAAGAAACCAGAACGGTAAGGTTATGAGAAGGAACCTGGATAGTAGGGTTACTTCGAAATGAAAGCCTGGATAGTAGGGGTGTGAGAAGGAACCCGAATAGTAAGGTTACTTCGAAGTGAAAGCCTGGATACTAGGGCTGTGAGAAGGAACCTGGATAGTAGGGTTACATCGATATAAAAGCCTGGATAGTAGGGCCGTGAGAAGGAACCTGGATAGTAGGGTTACTTCGAAATGAAAGCCTGGATAGTAGGGCTGTGAAAAGGAACCCAGATCGTAGGGTTACTTCGAAGTGAAAGCCTGGATAGTAGGGCTGTGAGAAGGAACCTGGATAGTAGGGTTACTTCGATATGAAAGCCTGAATAGTTGGGCTATGAGAAGGAACCTGGGTCATAGGGTTTCTTCGAAATGAAAGCCTGGATAGTAGGGATGTGAAAAGGAACCTGGATCGTAGGATTACTTCGAAGTGAAAGCCTAGATAGTAGGCCTGTGAGAAAGAACCTGGCTCGTAGGGTTTCTTCGATATGAAAGCCTGGATAGTAGGGCTGTGAGAAGGAACCTGGATAGTAGGGTTGCTTCGATATGGAAGCCTGGATAGTAGGGCTGTGAGAAGGAACCTGGATAGTAGGGTTACTTCAAAATGAAAGCCTAGATGGTAGGGCTGTAAGAAGGAACCTGGGTCGTAGGCTTTATTTGATATGAAAGCCTGGATAGTAGGGTTGTGAGAAGGAACCTGGATAGTAGGGTTACTTTGAAGCGATAGTGTAGATTAGTTGACCCGCTTGGTTTCAGGAACTGAGTTTCCATTAGTCGTCTGCAGATGTGACTTGCATAACTGCTGAATTTATTGACGCTAATCCTCTTTTCCTGGAAAGATATCGGGGTTAGTTATATGCGATGCATGAAATGCAGGGTGAGATGATGTTCTCAAAATAAATGAGATTATGTTGTATATGATATGTATGCGTATGTATGTTCATGAAATGCTATCGGGGTATGCTCGCGTCTGGGAAAATAAATCCCTGACAGTTGCTGGAGATTTGTAAATATTCCGTCGGGAAGAGATGCTTCTTGAGAATAAACTCTGCGGGGAACGAACTTAGAAAATGTATTTTTGTAGCTGAAGTGATGAACTCTGTCGGGGATTGGGCCTCTGTATCTGGAGAAATAAACTCTGCTTGGGGGATGAAATTTGCTGACTCACCCGCGATTATGAACCTCAACTGGGGTAGTTACGTCCTGTTTCGGGAAAGCTAACATCAATGCCTTTGGATACTTTTACTCTGTGGTGAGTGTATGAACCAATAATTATGTTCCCAAGCTGGCTCTATCCCGGTACCTGCTGGGCAGAGTAACTGTAGGGTTTGGCACTTCTTGTTTTTGCCCCTGTTTCTGGAATTACGAGTAATTGTCTTTTATTTCTTATGTAAATGTTTATGAGCAGCAGTCATTTTCAAATGCATATATCAAAAATAAGTCATTGGACGTTCTTGCAAAACAAAACAGAAAACAAAAACAAACTCAAAGTGAAAATAATTTTGTATTGATTTTTGAAGTTGGCCTGTAATAGGCGTTTTTGTACAAGGAGGCTGACGCTCTAGTAAGAGAATGCCACCGAAAAAATGGAAGCTATACAAATTTATGTAAAAGAAAAAACAACTATGTGAAACAACCCAATTGGGTTCTGTGATACGGTGGGAGAACTGACTTGGGTTTTTTGCGTTTGTGTTTGCAAATGTTGCGATTTAGCAAGAGTCGCCATCGACTTTTCTTTTATCCAAAAAGAAAAGGTGAAAAAGCACAGGAAAGACCTTTAGAGATGTTTTCTTGAGTTCGGGGGGTAGATTATGAAAAAGGAAGGTATTAGCACCCTTTTCATCCATGGTTTTCCACGGGCTCTTAGTTGCTTGCTAGATCACTTGCTTTTGTTTGAAATTTAGCTTTGTGTGGTTTTTGAAAATATTTTGAAAATGTAACTTTGTAATGATTCTCGTTTCTATAAGAATGCGTACAAAGTTTTGTTTTGAAAATAGTTCAAAGAGGTGTTTGTATTTTTGAAAGTGATTTTGAAAAGGGTTTTCTTTGTAATGGCTCTTGTTTCTATAAGAACGCGTAGAAAGTGTTATCTTTTGAAAATGTTTCAAATGGAAGTGTGAGTGTATAAAATGTTTTTGTTGTGAGCAAGCGAGTAACTAAGAGCGAACCTACCTACTCAAAAGGTCTTAGATGTACTTTTCCTCCTTCCTTTATATGTTTCTATCTTACCATTGCTTTGGTAAGAAGCTTCATCGTTGGATGTGAAGGGACGGACGTGGGGACGTTTGTATAGTCATAGAAGGCAAATCATGGAATGTTTTAGCAATGTCGTTTTAGGGACTAGATCGTTTACCGAAGGCAACATCGAGGGTCATCGAGGGACTCTGATCTTTTTTATGGAAGGGTCTTTGCTAAAACGTCCCACGTTCGAGGAACATGACTATTTTCCTATAGGCAACAAAGTGGGATTACCCTAAGGGTGCATGTGTGCAAGTGTGTTTGATTGCATGCATTTTAGTCTTTGATTAGGGTTATCTAGCGATTGATTTTTGAATCATGCCATGCACGCCTAATTACTATACAGTATAAGGAAAACAATAAATTGCGGAAAATGAAATTCTACGCTATTACAATATTTAGGGGGATGGGGTGTACAAATTTATGAATGGGGGTTGCAAGTAAAAGTAAGTCCTAAGTTACTATTACAGCCATATTGAAATGTACAATATAAGAAAGAAAAAAAGACTTGTTTAGAAAATGGTTTTTTATCTTTAATGAAAAAAAATTTTTGATAAAAGAAAAATATTTTTATGTCTTTTTATGTTAATAAAAAAAGGGTTAATATAAAAAATGATAAAAATGAAAATAAATGAAAGAGTTGAAAAAAAAGCGTGCTGCTGCGAGCGAAACCACAGGGATCAGAAGTTCTGGAGTCAGGAGCGTTGTGACTCAACAGGGAACGTCAATGGGCATCAGAAGTTCTGAGTTGGTAAACTCTGAGGTCCTGCAAGAAACGTTAAAGAGAAAACACAGAAATTCTAGGTGGTATTCAGACAGTGAGCCAAAAGTCAGAAGTTTAGTGCCATGCTAAAAACAGTGAATAAACATCAACAGTTTAGTGTATTATCAGCATGTAAGAATCAGAAGTTCTAAGTGTTAAAGCAGTGAAGAGAACTCAGAAGTTCTGTGTGCTTAAATAGTGAGAAAATCCTAGAAGTTCTATGTGTTAGAATGGTGAGTGAAAAATAGAAATTTTGTGTTACATTTCAACTCTGTCCTTACATCAATAAGCACAATGATAAGTTATTCAGTTTTCAGCAACGTAACCTCCAAATGCTGAAGGGGCATCTTCTGACCAGAGCGTTGAACATAGCCTCCATATGCTGAAGAATCATGTTCTGACTGAAGCATCATGTTCTGATCAAAGAGCATCGCTTCTGCATGTTCTGATTGAAGCGTTATGTTCTGACAAAGAGAAACGCTTCTGCATGTTCTGATTGAAGCGTTATGTTCTGACCAAAGAGCAACGCTTCTGCATGTTTTGATTGAAGCGTCATGTTCTGACCAAAGAGCAACGCTTCTGCATGTTCTGATTGAAGCGTCATGTTCTGGACCGTGTTTGCAACTTCTGACTGCACTTGCATAGAGGCTGGCTCAGAAGTTCTGAAGTATCATATTCTCTAGACACTTCGAAAATTTTCTAAATGTTTAGAAAATTTGATTTTTTTCAAAGTAACTTCTGACTTCTGATTTTTTATGAACCAATTTCATACCTTAATGAAATATGATTCTTGGAACTTGATTTTGATTTAAAAGTCAAAGTTTGACTTTTTCAGTGTGCTTTTGACCATTTTGCCTTTATGGATGATTTCTTTGAAAAGTGATGATTCAAGACTTGGAACTTGATAGAAGCAAAACTGAGAGTCCAGGATGATCCTTTAAGAAATGGGAGGGAAAATTTCGGGGTACAACAGTTGCCCCTGTTCAATCTTCTTAAGCCTGAGGATGTAGATTGGCTGATCTGCCTTTCGTGATATGAAGGCGGAAGATGATTGAACACTAGAGTGCCTATAAATTTGCACTGACATGAAGTAATACTTATTGTTGCTGTCGGGAATGGGCTTACAGATGCCATTTGGAAGGTGACAGGAAATCACAGGAGATGGGCTTAAAAATGCCATCCGGAAAAGATTGGTTGCATAAGAGATTCCTGGATGAGAGTTCCTGTAACTGCTGTCGAGGGGGGAACTTTGTCGGGGAATGTTGACTTATGCACTGGGAAGTAAAGTCTAGGAACTTCGGTTGTCCATTGCTCTACTGAGGAATTATCTCCTGAATGAGGAGGTGAAAGTAGAAACTATACCCTGTCAGGGTCCAGGCTGTACAGGGACTTGCCGGGGAAATGTGAAATCGAACGTATCTGGTCTGGTCTAGGCCTTACAGTGTTGTAAACTGTTGTCTAGAGATAAAGGAGAAGGAACCTGGATAGTAGGGTTACTTCGAAATGAAAGCCTGGATAGTAGGGCTTGGTGAAGGAACCTGGATAGTAGGGTTACTTCGAAATGAAAGCCTGGATAGTAGGGCTTGGTGAAGGAACCTGGGTAGTAGGGTTACATCGAAATGAAAACCTGGATAGTAGGGCTTGGTGAAGGAACCTGGGTAATAGGGTTACTGGGAAGGAACCTGGGTAGTAGGGTTACTTCGAAATGAAAGCCTGGATAGTAGGGCTTGGTGAAGGAACTTGGGTAGTAGGGTTACTTCGAAATGAAAGCCTGGATAGTAGGGCTTGAAAGAAGGAACCTGGGTAGTAGGGTTACTTCGAAATGAAAACCTGGATATTAGGGCTTGGTGAAGGAACCTGGGTAGTAGGGTTACTGGGAAGGAACCTGGGTAGTAGGGTTACTTCGAAATGAAAGCCTGCGTAGTAGGGATTGGTGAAGGAACCTGGGTAGTAGGGTTACTTCGAAATGAAATCCTGGATAGTAGGGCTTGCGGGAAGGAACCTGGGTAGTAGGGTTACTTCGAAATGAAATCCTGGATAGTAGGGCTTCGTGAAGGAACCTGGGTAGTAGGGTTACTGGGAAGGAACCTGGGTAGTAGGGTTACTTCGGAATGAAAGCCTGGGTAGTAGGGCTTGGTGAAGGAACCTGGGTAGTAGGGTTACTGGGAAGGAATGTGGGTAGTAGGGTTACTTCAGAATGAAAGCCTGGGTAGTAGGGCTTGGTGAAGGAACCTGGGTAGTAGGGTTACTTCGAAATGAAAGCCTGGATAGTAGGGCTTGGTGAAGGAACCTGGGTAGTAGGGTTACTTCGAAACGAAAGCCTGGATAGTAGGGCTTGGTGAAGGAACCTGGGTAGTAGGGTTACTGGGAAGGAACCTAGGTAGTAGGGTTACTTCGGAATGAAAGCTTGGGTAGTAGGGCTTGGTGAAGGAACCTGGGTAGTAGGGTTACTTCGAGATGAAAGCCTGGATAGTAGGGCTTGGTGAAGGAACCTGGGTAGTAGGGTTTCTTCGAGATGAAAGCCTGGATAGTAGGGCTTGGTGAAGGAACCTGGGTAATAGGGTTACAGGGAAGGAACCTGGGTAGTAGGGTTACTTCAGAATGAAAGCCTGGGTAGTAGGGCTTGGTGAAGGAACCTGGGTAGTAGGGTTACTTCGAGATGAAAGCCTGGATAGTAGGGCTTGGTGAAGGAACCTGAGTAGTAGGGTTACTTCGAGATGAAAGTCTGGATAGTAGGGCTTGGTGAAGGAACCTGGGTAGTAGGGTTACTTCGAGATGAAAGCCTGGTTAGTAGGGCTTGGTGAAGGAACCTGGGTAGTAGGGTTACTTCGCTTGATCATGTAGATTAGTTGACCCGTTTGATTTCGGGGACTGAGTTTCCATTAGTTGTCTGTAGATGTGATTTGTACAACTGCTGGATTCATCTAATCGCCTTTTCCTGAAAAGATATCAGGGTTAGTTATATGCGATGCATGAAATGCAGGGTGAGATGATGTTCTCAAAATAAATGAGATTATGCTGTATGTGATATACGCGTGAACGTCATGATGTATGAACACGAGATGCTAGTTGTGACACATCCGAATCTGGGAAAATAAATCCCTGACCGCTGCTGGAGAATAAATATTCTATCGAGACGAGATGCTGGAGGATAACTCTGTGGGGATCAACTTAGAGGAAGGGATACTCCGTTGGTAGGTCTGTTGACCTGGAGGAATAAACTCGGCTAGGGATGAAATTCCATTGCTGGAGATGTTGAGCTCTTGTTGGAGATTGAGCTTTCGTACCCAGAGGAATAGACCCTGCTTGGGGAGGTGAAAATTGTTGACTTGCCTGCGGTTGCGAACCTCGACTGGGGATATTTATGCCCTGTTTCGGGAAAGCTGACGTCAAATGCCTTCGGATACTCTTACTCTGTGGTGAGTGTATGTACCAACCATTATGTTTCCAAGTTGGCTCTATCCCGGTACCTGCTGGGCAGAGTAACCATAGGGTTTGGCACTTCTTGTTTTTCTCTGTTTCTGGAATTACGAGTATTTGTATTTTGTTTCTTATGTAAATATTTATGAGCAACAATTATTTTCAAATGCATATATCAAGAATAAATCAATGGACGTTCTTGCAAAACAAAATAGAAAAGGAAAAACGAATTGAAGTTTCTTGTGAAAATGACTTGTATTGATTTTTGAAATTGGCCTGTAATAGGAGTTTTGTACAAAGAGGCTGACGTCCTAGTAAGAGAACGCCGTCGAAAGACAGAATTTATACAATTTGTATAAAAGAAAGAAAACAGCTATGTGAAACAACCCCATTGGGTTCCAACTCTGCTATTGCCTTTATGTCTTCAGGCATCTCATCACTTTGCTTCTTGGCCGAAGGTTGATCAGATTGGTTGGCACCGTCCGAGTTTGATAGTCGATGCCGAAGTCTGTTCCCCAAATGATCCAATGAGACATAATGGTATGCTTTATATCCCTAACTTTTTCCTGGACTGCCCTTTTGGGTTTTCAATCCACAGGGATACCCCTTTTTGCCCAAGCCGCCCTTTCGGGTTTTCGACTTGCCGGGTGTATAGATTTTTTTTCATTTTCATCCCTTACTTTTGCCCGAACCCTTTTGGTTCGCCGGGAAGCTCTTATTTTTTCCTAAGCCAGTCAACCTAGCAGGTGTTTTAGTTAGGTGTAGTATCTTTTCACTATGTGTGCATTGACAGGGTGAGGCAGGTCGTCACCATCCATGGTGGTTAGAATCATAGCTCCTCCCGAGAAAATGTTTTTAACCACAAATGGCCCTTCGTACGTGGGAGTCCATTTGCCCCTGGGACCACTTTGCGGCAGTATGATGCATTTGATTACTAGATCCCCAACTTGATAACCTTGACGCCTGACTTTCTTGTTAAAAGCCTTGATCATTCGCTTTTGATACGTCTGACCATGGAATATAGCAATGAGTCTCTTTTCATTGATTAGATTTAACTGATCAAGTCAGGTTCGAATCTAGTCGTCTTCGTTCAAACCCGCAACCTTCATAATCCTGAGAGAAGGTATCTGGACTTCGATGGGTAGGACTGCCTCCATGCCATATACCAGAGAGTAGGGTGTTTCCCCTGTCGACGTCCGTGCTGAGGTACGGTACCCATGCAGAGCGAATGGTAACATCTCATGCCAGTCTTTATATGTCACTGTCATCTTCTGTACAATCTTCTTGATGTTCTTGTTAGCTGCTTCAACAACGCCATTCATCTTCATCTGGTAGGGAGAAGAGTTATGATGTTGTATCTTGAACTGTTTACAGAGCTCGGTGATTATTATGTTATTGAGATTTGTACCATTGTCGGTAATAATCCTCTCTGGTACACCATATCGACAGATCAGGTTATGCTTGATAAACCGCACCACAACACTCTTGTTAACAGTAGCAAAAGAGGCCTCCTCAACCCATTTCGTGAAGTAATCAATGGACACTAGGACAAAACGATGCCCATTGGAAGCGGTGGGCTTGATTTCGCCGATCATGTCGATGCCCCACATTGCAAAGGGCCACGGAGCCGTCAAAACATTTAATTGGATTGGAGGCACATGCACCTTATCAGCGTAGATTTGGCATTTATGACAAGTTCGAGAGTGTTGATAACAATCGGTTTCCATGGTGAACCAGTAATATCCTTCCCGTAGGATCTTCTTAGCCATGGTGTGTCCACTGGAATGGGTTCCGAAAGTGCCTCCATGTAGATCTGCCATGATCCTCTCTGCTTCGCTCTTGTCTACACACCGTAGTAGTGTGTAGTCATGATTGTGCTTATAGAGGATCCCATTATTGAGGAAGAACTTTGTGGCGAACCTTCTCAGAAACTTCTTATCGTTGACAGATGCCCCTTCGGGATACTCTTGAGCCTCGAGATACCTTTTAACTTCGTGAAACCATGGTTTATCTGCCACTTCCTCAGTATCGATTTCACAGCAGTGTGCTGGTTCATCCAACCTCTCAATGGTGATTTGGGGAGCTTCATTGTCCCACCTGACTTTGAACATGGAAGACATGGTAGCTAGCGCGTCGGCTAACTGATTCTCCTCTCGTGGGAAATGTTCAAAAGTTACCTCCTTAAAGTGTGGGAGCAATGTCAGTACGTACTCTTTGTATGGGATGAGGTTCGGGTGCTTCGTATCCCAATCGCCTTTGATATGACTTATCACCAAAGCGGAATCCCCGAATACATTCAAGAACTTGATCCTCAAGTCAATAGCAGCTCGAAGACCCATGATACATGCTTCATACTCCGCCATGTTGTTGGTGCAGTTGAAACATAAACGGGCGGTGAACGGAATATGACAGCCCTTGAGATATATGATCACGGCGCCAATATCGTTACCTAGTGCGTTTGATGCTCCATCAAAATACATAGACCATCGGGATCCTTCCTCAGGTCCTTCATCCGGTCCATGTCCTTCATAGTCAGTCACCAGCATAATGTTCTCATCCGGGAACTCAAAATTCATGGACTGATAGTCATCCATGGCTTGATGAGCCAAATGATCAGCCAATACACTCCCCTTAATTGCCTTCTAGGTTGTATATTGTATATAATATTAAGTTAATATCATTTTCCACCTTGCTATCCTTCCAGAGAGAGCGGGCTTCTCAAAAATGTACTTGATCGAATCCATCTTTGATATCAATAAGGTAGTGTGAGTCAACATATACTGTCTCAGTCGGCGAGTAGCCCATGCCAAAGCACAATAAGTTTTCTCGAGCAATGAGTATCGTGTCTCACAATCGGCAAAATTTTTGCTAAGGTAATAAATGGCGTGCTCTTTTAGACCAGACTCGTCATGCTTCCCCAGCACACACCCCATTGAATTGTCTAGTACTTTCAAGTATAATATCAAAGGTCTCCCTTCAACTGGAGGAATCAGAATTGGTGGTTCTTGAAGGTATTCCTTGATTCTTTCAAAAGCAGTCTGGCATTCATCATTCCACTTTACCACTTGATCTTTCTTTAGAAGCTCAAATATTGGCCCACAAGTAGTAGTTAGATGTGAAATGAATCTGGCGATATAATTCAAGCGTCCCAAAAAACCTCTAACTTCCTTCTCTGTACGGGGAGCTGTCATTTCTTGTATAGCTTTTACCTTCGTAGGGTCTACCTGAATGCCTTTGTCACTGATAATGAAACCCCTAAGCTTACCATACCTTACCCCGAAGGTGCACTTGTTCGAATTCAACCTTAGCTTGTACATCTTTAACCTGTCGAACAACTTTTGGAGATGATCAATGTGCTCTTCCTCAGTCTGAGACCTGGCTATCATGTCATCAACATAGACTTCGATCTCGTGGTGAATCATTTCGTGGAACAAAGCGACCATGGCTCGTTGATAGGTTGCCCCAGCATTCTTCAACCCAAAAGGCATCACCTTGTAACAGAAGGTCCCCCACTGTGTGACGAAGGTCGTCTTCTCCATATCTTCAAGAGCCATCTTGATCTGGTTGTAGCCAGAGAAACCATCCAAGAAGGCGAAGATTTTGTGTTGCACAGTGTTGTCAACCAGAACATCAATGTGGGGAAGTGAGAAGTCATCCTTGGGGCTTTCCCTGTTCAGATCTCTGTAATCCACACACATCCGTACCTTGTCGTCCTTCTTAGGTACCAGAACAACGTTAGCAACCCACTGCGGATAGGAGGTGACAGCTAAGAAACCTGCGTCGAATTACTTCATGACCTTTGCCTTGATCTTCTCTGACATTTCGGGACGCATACGACAGACCTTCTGTTTAATCGGAGGGAAATATTCTTTAGTTGGCAGGTGATGTACCATAATATCAGTGTCCAAACCAGGCATGTCTTCATAGGACCAGGAAAAGATCTCAACATAGTCGTGAAGCATCTGTATCAACCTCTGTTTGACATTGAGCTCCAGATTTGCACCTATTTTAACCTCTTTTCTGTCCTCCTCAGTACCTAAATTCACTGTCTTAACCGGCTCTTCATGAGGCTGTATGGCCCTCTCTTCCTATTGTAGTAGTCTAGCAAGTTCTCCAGGTACCTCACAATCGTCCTCACCTTCGTCCTTGGCTTGGTTGATCGGATTTTCGAAGTCATAACTGGAAATAGCAGAGCTGTTATCAATGGGATCCAGAGTGGATATGGATCTGCAGTGTGATACGTGAGTGTGTGTAAGAGCATAGGTGTATTGATAAAGTAAAGGCAGAAAAGAAAAACAGAGAGCGCAAAATTTGTATGCAAAGAACGTCCAATGCTTCATTGATGAAATATGAGATGACATATAATAACCCTCACAAATAGAACCATCGTGCCTCGGGTAAGACACAAGGTCAAAAATTTTAAATTGTTCATTACAAACTCAAAAAACAAATAAGACATTTACTGCGGAATAAAAGAAAGTGGAACAAAATCTCTAGCCGTCCAGTTACTCGGTCCACCATCGGTAGTTGGGTAAATTCAGTTGTCAATATCAAAATCTTCCTCATTGTCTTCAATAGAATTGACTCCGTGATAACTGATGCATAGGGGAGGTCCTCCAACTCGAGCGCATCGAACAACCCTTTGAGCCCCTTAAGTAAAGCCCAACCCAAACTTGTCAGTTTTATGAGTGAAATCAGGGAGCTGGCCCCAATTAGCACACCCACCTTCTTCAACCACAACCCTGGTGTCTTTGAGAGAAGCCATCTTCAAAGGAGGTTTATTGCTAGCAGTTTCAGTCGATGCCAAGATCTGAGGGACCTCTTCGAAGTTCTGACAAGGAGTTTCTATAAATTCCCCGTCCATCTATACGTAGCGAAAAGAGTTTAGATGGCTCACCATATACTCCTCTTCACCCCGTACAGTGACAATCTTCCCTTTCACCTGATACTTCAGCATTTGGTGGAGTGTGGAAGTAACTGCCCCATCCTCATGGATCCAAGGACGACCCAACAAACAAGAATACGTTAGCCTGATGTCCATCACATAGAAAGTGGACTTGAAAGTCTGAGAGCCTATCTTTACAGGGATGTCCACTTACCCATGCACCATTCTTTTTGATCCCGTCAAAAGCTCTTACCACAATGTTACTAGGATTTAAAGTCAAACCCTCGCAATCCAAGCGGTCCAACGCCTTCTTGGGCAGAACATTCAGCGAAGACCCAGTATCCACCAGCACATGGGCCATGGTAGTTCCCCTGCATTCGATCGAGACATGCAGAACATCGTTGTGTTTTCTCCCTTTCAGTGTCAAATCTGCATCTGAAAAACCCAGCCCATTGTCAGCGGTCAGGCTAGCCACGCAATCTTTAAATTGATCAGCTAAAGTCTCTTGCGGCACATGCACAGTTTTGAGGAATGCAATCAAAGGCTTCACATGGGCCTCGGAGCACAACAGCAGGGATAACATGAATATCTTTGAGGAGGTCTGCCCCAATTGCTCGACCACATTGTAGTCACTCTTTTTAATTATTTTCAAAATTTCATCTATCTCTTGCTTAGAGGTTTCCACAACAATTTTTCTAGGTGCCTCCGTCTGAGCAGGCTCACCTATAGCTTCTTTGCCTCACATCCCAGATGACTTATCGGTAGGGGTAACAACTGGAGTAGTAACTGAAGTACTGGCAGGAGTAGAAGATGAAATAATGATAGGCTTAGTGACAATCTTTAGGGAGATCTCAGGAGAGAAAACCCTTCCACTTCTAGTAATCTTACTGGTCCCGATAATGTTACCGACATCAGGATCGACTTCTTCGGTCTTCAAGTTTTGTTTAACGCCATGATAGTAAACATCGGCGCCATAATGCCAAGGGACAGCTTTGTTCGAGGCGTATGGGATAGGACCAGGACATGTGATTATTAGCGGAGCGATTCTCGTAGCGGGTGTAATCCTAATGGGTTTTCTCAAGGGAACCTTGGAAGGGCTGGCGGAAATGGTTATAATGGCAATATCTTCACACAGAATGGTTGGAATCAAAGTTTTTTCAAACAAAATTTCTTGGCTGTCCATCAGGCATTGGACACCTGTCTTCAGCAAATGGCAACCAGAAGGGAGGGATGAACATATGTGGCAGTATTCATCACAACCTAGAAATAAACCAGCCAACAACAAATTCTTCTTAACAGTCATAAGAGGAGTAGAAACTTTATCAACTGAGGTCACGAACAGATCGATATCAATGGCGTTAACTCCATGGTTGTGCTTAGGCATGGGAGTAGTTATGACATTGGGCTTCTCCAGAGCATCAAACTCAATCTCCTTGGCTTCAATTAGATCTTGTACTTTATTTTTTAGAGCCCAGCGGTCATTTGTATCATGACCAGGACTCTGAGAATGGTAGGCACACCGAGCGTTCAGATTGTAACAAGGAGAGGAGGTATTAGGATTCTTGGGAGCCTCTCTTAAAGTTGCCAAGTTAGATCTCAACATATGGGGTAGAACCTCTGTCAATGTCATGTTAATCCGGGTGAACTGCCTTTGTGGTCTTTCTATCCTTTGTTGATTGTTGCGTTATGGAGCAACTACAGATCTAGGTATCATCACGGCACTTACTGTCTGACGATGTTCAGCCCTGTTTTGGCCTCTCGGGCTATAGATGGAACTGACTTCCCTCTTAGCAGTGAAAGGCTTTTTTGCTGAACTTGACGAGGTATCTTTCTGTATTTTATGGCTCTGAATCCAAGCTTCTACCCTCTCTCCAGTTAATATCAACTCAGTAAAACCAACCGATGAGCTACCGATCAAATGGTTGAAGAATGGACCAGACAACGTCCCAAGAAACATGTCAACCAACTCCCTGTTAGACAAAGGGGGTTGGACTCTCCCGGCCGGATCTCTCCACTTTTGCGCGTAGTCTTTGAAGCCTTCACCTGCACCCATGGACATACTCTGGAGTTGAGTACGAGTAAGGGCCATGTCGGCATTGTATTGATACTGCTTGTAAAAAGAGGCAGCCAAATCCATTTAGTTTCAGACATTGATTCCTTCTAATTGGTAGAACCTTTTGAGCTGAGTCCCTGACAGTCTGTCTTAAAAGAAATGAACCCACAAGTTTCTATCAGCGGTGTGGGGCTGTATCTTCCTTACATAGGAATGAAGATGAAGCTTTGGGCAAGACACCCCATCATACTTTGCGAAAACTAGAGCCTTGAATTTTCATGGGATGACAACCCTGGACACCAACCCTAGTTCTTCAAAATCCAATCCTGGTATTCTCTGGATCTCCATAGAAATTAACCGATCCTCTAACTGCTTGTACTTATCCTCAATGGGAGGATACTGCTCATCATTGTAGTCGGTATCATTGTCAGAGACTTCAGGACTGGGGTCCTCTTCCCTTGTCTGCCCCTCTTGGTTTTCCCCATCTTTGGATGAGGAAGTTACATCAACTGATTGCTTCAGTGGCCCCCCGAATCTTCTGCCCATATTGAGGGCACTGACGCGCTTCTTCTTCTTCTTCTTCTTCTTCTTCTTCTTCTCTTTCTCTTTCAGGATGAGGGCCTTCAAATCCTCCTGCCCTTTTTCCAGAGTTACGAACATCTGCTGAAATTGGGCATTTTATGCCTGAAGATCTTTGATGCTTTGTTCAGAAGACATATCTGCTTGAAATAAACAGCGGAGGAGATGAGAAACCTATAACAGAACCTGCTTATGCAATGTCATGGATGGTATGCGAATGCAATGAATTCAAGGATTCTTAAAAGCTCAAGTTTGCTTAAACAAAAAAAAAAACACACGTTACTTGTATTAATGAGTTTGAATTGTTACAAAAATTCCTTTCAGGCTTACAGTTTAAACAAAACAAAACTCAAAGCAAAAATAAACTAGGTTTCCCAGGAGCGCAGCCTCTTCGGTGCAATGTAGGCGTTTATGTTCCTTTCTTCATGAAGTAGCCTAGTGAGCTCCAGGACCTTCTTCTTGCTGGCATAAAACTGAGCTTCAAACATGTCCCGCTCCTCTTTAAGTTGAACCCAGGACTTCTGGAACTCCTCGTGATCGGTTGGCATGTCAGGATGATGAATAAGGGAAGTCATATCTCCCTTAGCAACTGGTTCCACAATTATTGGTAGGACATCAGGGTAAGGCATCATAAGACTTTGAGCGCGGGCTCGTACCCATCAGAGATAGAGCTCACGAGGGATGGAATTCTTGTGCCCCAGCATCTTGCTGTCAATTTTATGCACCATGCCCCAAGCTTTTATGAACCTTTTGCGGTAACCCTGAGTATGATTCTCATAGTTGAAGGAGATTCCTTGGATAAGTGTATCATGAGGACCATCTCTCCTTGCATAACCAAACTGGCGCCAGGCCAAACAAGGATTATACGTGATTCCTCCCCTAAAGCCTAAGAGAGCGACATTAGGGAATTCACCACAGCGATCGATAATAGTGATATCTTCCGAGAACCGCGAACACCAACGAATGTCCGAATGCTTAAGGGACATCAACCTACGAGACCATTTCAAACCCTGATCGTTCTTCAAAACAGACTTGGGTAGGTGCGAAATAAACCACCTATCCAAAAGAGGAGTGCAACACAGGAGGGTCCCCCTTCTCTTTAGAGTGAGAGCATGCAGAGAGTGTAGAATATGCCCGAGTAATGTAGGCACTGGATTATGAGACATAAAAACCTTAATAGTGCTCACATCTACTAGTTGATCCGCATTATGGAAAAGTACCGTCCCTTAAATGAGAAGCGCCAGCACCTCTTTGAAATCTTGTAAATCTAAGGTATCCCAAAAATGGTAAGCTTTCTCGAACAGAAACTTGACCGGAATTCCTTGGACACTCCCTCTAGTCTCCCAATTTGTCACTATGTCGGACCGTTGTAAGGACAGAGCTCTAGCGATCTCTTCAGGCTTTGGATGTTCTTCATTGCCGTTGAAAGGTAACTAGTCAATAATAGGTACCCCCAACAACTGAGAAAATTCCTCCATATTAGGTACTAGCTGGTAATCCGGGAAGGTGAAACAATGGTGCACAGGAATGAAGAACTGAAACAACACTTTTAATAATTATTCATTAGGTTTTGTAGTGACCAAATTGAGTAATTGACCATGCTTTTTAGAGAAATGAGAACTTTTAAGAACCCTTAATGCCAGATCCTTTAGTTTGAGAGATACCTTCACAAGGTTGATCTGTATAGTGTTCCTACGGGCGGATGCCATGTCCTACAAAACAAAGTAAAAATGAGCCCTAGGAAATCCTTGAAATGGTTAGCCATGATATGCCATGCTTATGATGTCATGATTATGCTAGAAATTCACAGGTATAACAAGCAACAAATGAGTCACACCAAATTCTTAGGTTTAAGGCCTGCGTGAGTTTTAAGGTCATACCCTCTTAAAGTTGGATTGGTTCAACCTGTCCTATAAATAGTAACCAGGTTCTAAGGGATCTCAATATCACTGATATTTCTCTTAGCTTCGTTCAATAGGCGATTGACTCGCAACCAAATAAAGCTCAAGAGTCCAACCTCAATGAGTGTAGCATCGAGTATCTGTCGACCTTGGGAATACACCAAGGCCGGCCACCTCGCTACGTCCTACTGGCCAAGTTGTGCAATCTAAAGGTTCTAAGGTCAGTTGATGCTTTATGACACCACACGGTGGCCCCGTACTCTCCTTGATTGACTCAAGGGTTACTAGTACCAACCAAAGTGCCACATCAATGTAGCTACTGCTTCGACCGTGTCGGTATACCCCGCACAGTTCCCTCACAGTTTATTGCTACTTACCTAAAAGGTGTCCCCAAATCCGGGTGTAGGATTTTTAACAATAACCCAAACAAGGACCCATAATGTAAAGCAAACAAATCAAACAATGTAAGCAAGTAAATGTGATCTAACCCTAAGGTAACCCCACTTTTAGAGAAATCCCCAACAGAGTCGCCAGTTCTGTGATACGGTGGGAGAACTGACTTGGGCGTTTTGTGTTTGTGTTTGCAAATGTTGCGGTTTAGCAAGAGTTGCCACCGACTTTTCTTTTATCCAAAAAGGAAAGGTGAAAAAGCACAGAAAAGACCTTTAGAGATGCTTTCTTGAGTTCGGAGGGTAGATTATGAAAAGGGAAGGTATTATCACCCTTTTCATCCATGGTTTTCCATGGGCTCTTAGTTGCTTGCTAGATCACTTGCTTTTGTTTGAAATTGTGCTTTGTGTGGTTTTTGAAAATATTTTGAAAATGTGACTTTGTAATGATTCTCGTTTCTATAAGAATGCGTACAATGTTTTGTTTTGAAAATAGTTCAAAGAGGTGTTTGTGTTTTTGAAAGTGATTTTTAAAAGGGTTTTCTTTGTAATGGCTTTCGTTTCTATAAGAATGCGTACAAAGTGTTATCTTTTGAAAATGTTTCAAATGGAAGTGTGAGTGTATAAAATGTTTTTGTTGTGAGCAAGCGAGTAACTAAGAGCGAACCTACCTACTCAAAAGGTCTTAGATGTACTTTTCCTCCTTCCTTTAGATGTTGCTATCTTACCATTGATTTGGTAAGAAGCTTCATCGTTGGATGTGAAGGGACGGACGTGGGGACGTTTGTATAGTTATAGAAGGCAGCCCATGGAACATTTTAGCAATATCTTTTTAGGGACTAGATCGTTTACCGAAGGCAACATCGAGGGTCATTGAGGGACTACGATCTTTTTTATGGAAGGGTCTTTGCTAAAACGTCCCATGTTCGAGGGACATGACTATTTTCCGATAGGCAACAAAGTGGGATTACCCTAAGGGTGCATGTGTGCAAGTGTGTTTGATTGCATGCATTTTAGTCTTTGATTAGGGTTATCTAGAGATTGATTTTTGAATCTTGCCATGCACGCCTAATTACTATACAGTATAAGGAAAATAGTAAATTGCGGAAAATGAAATTCTACGCTATTACAATATTTAGGGGGATGGGGTGTACAAATTTATGAATGGGGGTTGCAAGTAAAAATAAGTCCTAAGTTACTATTACAACCATATTGAAATGTACAATATAAGAAAGAAAAAAAAGACTTGTTTAGAAAATGGTTTTTCATCTTTAATGAAAAAGAAATAAATTGATAAAAGAAAAATATTTTTATGTCTTTTTATGTTAATAAAAAAGGGGTTAATATAAAAAATGATAAAAAGGAAAATAAATGAAAGAGTTGAAAAAAAAGCGTGCTGCTGCGAGCGAAACCACAGGGATCAAAAGTTCTAGAGTCAGGAGCGTTGTTACTCAACAGGAAACGTCAATGGGCATCAGAAGTTCTGAGTTGGTAAACTCTGAGGTCCTGCAAGAAACGTTAGAGGGAAAACACATAAATTCTAGGTGGTATTCATACAGTGAGCCAAAAGTCAGAAGTTCTGTGCCATGCTAAAAATAGTAAAGAGAACTCATAAGTTCTGTGTGCTTAAACAGTGAGAAAATCCTAGAAGTTCTATGTGTTAGAATGGTGAGTGAAAAACAGAAATTTTGTGTTACATTTCAACTCTTTCCTTACGTCAATCAGCATAATGATAAGTTATTCAGTTTTCAGCAAACAACAAATCAGAAGGATAAAAGCATAACAGTTTATGGAAGTTCTGATCCTGATCTTGAGTCTAGCCATGATCAGAAAGTTCTGATCCTGAGTCTTTCTACTTACACAGTGGTATGGCAACATTAATACTATGATATTTACATGTTTAATGATGTTCTGAGTGAGAAGATGCAAAGTCAGGGAGACTTACCTTGAACCTGGAGTGTGTGTCTGGGACTTGAGTTGCTGCCTTCAGATATTCTGCAGTCAGTAAGAGCAACGAAGGAGGAAATGCCAAGTTCTTTTACTTCAAGGGAAGAACAAAGGTTTTGGTTTTCTGCTTAGGAATTCTGGGTTTTTTTTATGGAGGTATCACAACTTTCTTTTCTCTTTTGATAGTTCTCTCTTTCCAAAAGCCAGCCCCTTGAAAGTGTGATGGAACAACTTATTTATAGATGAATTTGTTGTGGTTTTGGGGGGAAAAAAACAGATGGGATTTGAACTTTTGGCACACTGTTCCATTTCTTTTTGATCATTGCTTTTTGTATTTGGTGCAAACACAAGATTTGGAAAAATGCAGGCGTGGACTGGATTAATTGCTGGTTAGAGTATTGTACTGTAGCAATGTAGAGGGTTGTTTAAACGAGGTCTTGGGATTTGGTGATGTTCTGATTGCAGAAGATCAAAAACGTAACCTCCAAATGCTGAAGGGGAATCTTCTGACCAGAGCGTTGAACATAGCCTCCATATGCTGAAGAATCATATTCTGACTGAAGCATCATGTTCTGACCAAAGAGCATCGCTTCTGCATGTTATGATTGAAGCGTTATATTCTGACCAAAGAGCAACGCTTCTGCATGTTCTGATTGAAGCGTTATGTTCTGACTAAAGAGCAACGTTTCTGCATGTTCTGATTGAAACATCATGTTCTGACCAAAGAGCAACGCTTCTGCATGTTCTGATTGAAGCATCACGTTCTGGACCTTGTTTGAAACTTCCGACTGCACTTGCATAGAGGCTGGCTCAGAAGTTCTGAAGTATCATATTCTCTAGACACTTAGAAAATTTTCTAAATGTTTAGAAAATTTGATTTTTTCAAAGTAACTTCTGACTTCTGATTTTTGATGAACCAATTTTATACCTTAATGAAATATGATTCTTGGAACTTGATTTTGATTCAAAAGTCAAAGTTTGACTTTTTCAGTGTGCTTTTGACCATTTTGCCTTTATGGATGATTTCCTTGAAAAGTGATGATTCAAGACTTGGAACTTGATAGAAGCAAAACTGAGAGTCCAGGATGATCCTTTGTGAAATGGGAGGGAAAATTGTCGCAGAGCTAAACAAGGATTGTAGGTTATACGCCCTCTGATACCAAGTAATGGGACATTAGGGTACTCCCCACAACGATCGATAATAGAAGTGTTTTCCATAGCTCGGGAACACCAGAGAATATCCATGTGAGCGAGTGACGTTATCCTTTGCGACCAACCCAAACCTTTTTCATTCTTCAGTACGGATTTAGGGAGGTGAGAAATAAACCACCTCGACAGCAATGGCATGCAACACATAAGAACCCCTCTTCTCTTCATGGTACGAGTATGGAGAGCGTGCAAAATATCTCCGAGCAAGGTAGGCACAAGGTTGCAGGAGAGGAAGTTCTTGATAGCATTCACATCTATGTCATCCCAAAAGCCATAGATTAGAAGAGCCAAAACCTCCTCAAAATCCTGAAAATCCATATCATCCCAAAACTGTTGGGTCTTGTCTATCAGAAACTTAGCTAGAAAACCCTTGACTCCGCTTCTTATTTCCCAATTGGATACCACGTCGGCCCGTTTCAGATGCAAAGCTGAGGCAATGACTTATGGCTTAGGAACTTCTTCTAGACCTGTGAAGGGAAACTGTTCAAGAATGGGTATATCCAGCAGCTGAGAGAATTCTTCCAAGGTAGGCACCAACTTATAGTCTGGAAAGGTGAAGCAGTGGTGCTTGGGATCAAAGAACTGAAAGAGTACACTCATCATCTTTTCATCAAAGTTTGAAGTAACCAGGTTGAGAAGTTGACCATGTCTCTTAGTGAACGCAGAAGTTTCAGAAACCCTTGATACTAGCTCTTTGAGTTGGGAAGGTGTGATACGGTGGCAGAACCGACTGTTAATACTGGTTTGCGTTTTGCGCTTTTTGTTCGCAAAATGTCACGGTAAGGAAGAGTCGCCACCGACTTTTATTTTATCCAATCAGGAAAAGGAAAAAGAACAGAAAAAACCTTTTTCGAGATATTTCTGAGTACGGGGGGTAGATTATAGAAAGGGAAGATGTTAGCACCCTTTCTATCCGTAGTTTTCTACGGGCTCTTAGGTACTTGCTCATTTTTCAAATTTCTTGTGTGTGCTTGTTTTGAAAAGTTTTGTTTTACTTCGTTTTAACCCTTGTTTCTGTCCTCAAGAGTGTTACGAAGTTGTTTTTGAAAACTTTGTTTGGGAAGTTTGTTTGAAAGTGTATGGTGTAAAAGATTTGTTATTTTGAGCAAGTACCTAACAGTTATCTACCTACTCGAAAAAAGGCGTTCTTTTCCTCCTATCCTTTAGACCGTGTTATCCTACTATTAGTGAGTAGGTAACCCTAGTCGTTTGATGTTTGAGGGACTATCGAAAGGGACGTAATGGTCATTGAAGGTAACATGTAAGGATACCTTAGCATTTCGAAGGGACTGTCATCAGATATTCGTAGGAAACATCGAGAGACAAGATCATTTCTTGTAGGCAACTCGAGGGACGTTAAGGGACTATGATCTTTATGATGACTTTAACCAAGGGTCTTTGCTAAGGGTATCCCTACGTTCGAGGGACATGACCATTGTTTTCCGAGGCAACCAAGTGGGGAGTACCCTAGGGGTGCAAGTGTGCAACAATGTTTGTTTTCATATATATTATCTTTGAATTAGGTTATGCTATGTTCAATTAGTTTACCGGTCTTTCCATACAATCCTATTAGTCTAAGCATTGCATAAAATATAGTAGCAGAAGGTAAAGGAGAAAGTGTAAACCTAGCCTATTACAGAGCTTTGGGGCAGTTACATAATAATGAAGAGTGAAGAAAAGAAATCTTAAAACTATTACATCCCGGAAGCAATTACATAATTAGAAAAAAATGCGAGAAAAGATAAATCTACGTTATTACATTGATAATGTGACCTATATAATTTTCCTAGAAATTAAAATGTAAAAGAATAAATAAAAAGAAATTAAAGAAAAATTAAAACCTAAAATTCTAAGTTAATGTTTTTGGTGTTTTTTCTAGAAAATAATTTTAAGTTAATTAAAAAACCTAATTCTAACTAATTTTAATAAAAAAAAGTTAATTAACTTAATTTATTAATAAATGAAAAAAAGCCAAAAATCCAGTTACTAACTAAAACAAAAACCTAATCCTAATTTGTTAAAAAATGGTTAATTAATCAAATTAAAGAGTTAATAATAAAAAAAAAGTTAATAATAAAAAAATTTAAAACCTAAATTAATTAGGGTTTGTAAAAAATGTTAAGTTTGCCAATTAATAGGGTTTTTTATTTAAATAAAATTAGAGTTTATATGAATTTAGGGTTTTTAAGGAAGATATTAAAGAGAAAGAAATGATGCACAGAGGATTAAAAATAAGCAAAATTATACATATTGTCAGAGGTGGGTGTTGACCCAAAAATTAATTTAAAACCTAAAATTAAAAAAAAAACCTAAAATTAATTATTCGAGTTTATTATGAAAAATCAAAAGTTTCTGAAAAATGTTAAGTTTTATGAAAATGATTTTAAACAGAAAGAATAAAAATAGGTAAAAGGATAAATAGAAAGGAAGAAAACTAAAACCAATAGGGGTGGTTGTTGAACCCACACCCTTAGCCTCCTCAGGATGCCTGCCTTGCCATGAGCCATGCATTGGTTGTTCTGTTTTGCCCTCAATGTTTTGTGATAAACTTGCATGGGACCATGTCTAAATCTGCAGTGTTGAATACCATGAACACATTAAAAAAATTACTATATCATAAAATACAAATAAAGCAAATATATGAAATTTTGTAATATTAAAACCGATATGGCATGTATGAATGATTATACCCTTTTGATCATGGAGATCAAACCAACCTTACCCTTACTGGAGAAGTAGTGAGATGTTGATTTGTAACAAGGATGGCTTGTTTGTAGTGAGATGAAGGTTTGCAATAAGGATTTCAAGGTTTTAGGGTTCTTGAAAGAATTTAATATTTTGACAGGATTGTGGCCAAGGTTTTTTTTCGTGTTGTTCTTTGTGTGAAAAGAATAAGATTATATAATGGAAATTAGAGCAAAGATATGGGCTTTGAATGTGCAATTGGGCCTCCAATGTTCACTTGAGTCCGTCATGTTCCAGGCTAAATCACAGAGGCTTAAGTGCAATTTTTGAAGTTGAGATGTGAAAACAAAATGTAGCCGACTTCGTGAACTAACTCCTGTCCGAAAATGGGCTCAATCGGATAAATGGTAAATTAGTTATGAATTTTTGAAGTTTTAGCTCAAACAAACTTAGTTTGGGCTCCAGTGTCAACTCTGACACGTTCTTCAATAAAAAACTGGTATTGATTAGAGCATAAAACGGTCTCGACTTTGGAAGAAAAGTTGTAGATTTAAGAGTCAGTGACCTTGTGTAAAAAGATGGGCCCGATCCGATAAAAATTGACCGAGTTATGAATTTTCGACCCAGATGAAATAATATTCAACATTCAGAATTTTCGGTGCATCACGCGCACTCTGAGCAAAAAAAGAAGGTCTTTTGGATATCGTTCGAACTCAATACCTCCTGTGAAAACTTAGTCAACTCAATTTGTGAAATTTTGGCACCGAAACCAGCTCGATACGATGAAAATCGACCAAGTTATGATTTTCTGAACATAACACAAATAAACTTCTGTCACAAATTTTCTGTACGAAAATACTTGATAAATCCGCATTCTTGAAGACCTTCTGATCGAAATTGGCTTCCAGCCGTGAGAGATGAAAATGTAGATGACGTCAAGACGGAATTTCCGCCACCGAAACGGGTTCAAAACAAGCCACGATCTTCAAGTTATGAATTTTTTAGTGCGTAAAAATTGCACTTTCAGCACACTTTTTCACCATATTTCTTCGAGAAAACTCACACATTCGGAGACCTTCTTTAAAGAATTGACTCTTGAGTCGGACCTAAATTTTAGAATACATTATATAAGATATCTTAGCTAAAGAACACCTGAATATGACGCGTCGGGTTGGACTTGTGAATCTTTGAACCCCGAATCGTTGCGAAACGACGAACCGATCTTCAGCACTAAAAATACTCTTAGAACATCCATTGACGAAATAAACGTCGCTTGTAACCTTAAGAAGTTTGCTAAATATACCTTGATTCCATAACCATAAAACCAATGATATGCATGTATATAATAATGAAATGTAAGCCAAAAAGGTCAAAATAACGAGAGTAAATTTTGGGGTACAACAGAAGGTATCTTCATAAAGCTGATTCGGATAGTGTTTCTACGAACAAAAGCCATGATCTGCAAAACAGAACAAAGATAAATTCCCCTGGCCTTTGAAATGGTTAGTGCAATAAGAATGGATGCTATGTTATGATGCATGATGTCATGATAAACCACAGGTATAGCAAACACATTCAAATCACATCAAATCCTTAGGTTTAAAGCCTGCATGAAGTTAAAGGTCATACCCTCTTGAAGTTTAGTTGGTTTCAAACATGTCTTAAAAAGTAACCGGGTTCTAAGGGATCTCAATATCATTGACCATCCTTTATCGGGCATTGTCTCAGCTCAAGCAATCTTTTCTTGCAGCCAAAATATCCCGAAAGTCTGATCTCAATGAGTGTAGCATCGAGTATTAACCGATCCTTAGCTCTATACCGAGGCCGACTATCTCACTACTTTCTAATGGCCAAGTTTGTTCAACTAAGTTTCTAAGGTCCTTTAGTGCTTCACGACACCACACGGCGGCCCCGTATTCTCCTCATTTCCCCACAAAGGATATTGGTACCAACCAAAGTGTCACACCAACACAGCCATCGCTTAAACCATATCGGTCTATGCCGTATAGTCTCCACGATCTATTGTTGTTTACCTAAAAAGTGTCCCCAGATCCGGGTATAGGATCTTTGATCATGCCCAAGCAAAAACCCTTTAAGAATAAAGCATACAAAACAAACGAGAAAGCAAAAAATGACCTAGATCCTAAGGTATACCCCACTTTATTTTAGTATCCCCAGCATAGTCGCCAGTTCTGTGATACGGTGGCAGAACCGATTGTTTTTACTGGTTTGTGTTTTGCGTTTTTCATTCACAAAATGTTGCGGTAAGCAAGAGTCGCCATCGACTTTTATTTCATCAAATCATGGAAAAGGAAAAAGAACAGAAAAAACCTTTTTTCGAGATTTTTGAGTACAGGGGGTAGATTATAGAAAGGGAAGGTGTTAGCACCCTATCTATCCATGGTTTTCCATGGGCTCTTAGCTACTTGCTCATCTGTTTAAAATTTCTTGTGTGTGCTTGTTTTGAAAAAAGTTTTACTTCGTGATAACTCTTGTATCAGTCATCAAGGGTGTGACAAAGTTTGTTTTGAAAATTTTTTTTGCAAGGTGTTTGTGTGAAAAGTTTTATTGAGCAAGTACTTAAGATTCTACCTACTCGAAAAAAGGTTGTTTGTTCTCATTTCCTTTAGACAGCGCTATCCTACTATTAAGGAGTAGGTAGCCCCGTCGTTGGAGTTTGTAAGGGACATTCGAAAGGGACAAGTACAATCACCAAAGCATTGGGTAGGAAACCTTAGTAGTAACCCTAGATTCTTAAGATATTTCCGAGGCAACCATTTTTGAGGCAACATCTCCGAGGCAACATTTGAATGGGTCATTTTGATCTTTTAGACTCGAAGGCAACCACTAAAATCTCCTATGCTTAATGACTGTTTTACCGAAGGCAACTGAAGTGAGGCAAACCCTAGGAGTGAATATGTGCATGTGAATTTTCCAGTTAATTTAGTCTTTGCACATTAGGTGATCTACCGTTTTAATTTTCAAACAATCTTCCCATACAATCCTATTAGCCATGCATCTAGACGGTTAATAATTGCGGAAATTTAAAAGTGCGAAAATATAAAATCTAACTATTACATGGCTTTCGCAGATACAAAATTATTTAACTAAAAATAAAATGCGGAAATTAAAACCCTAATTAAAATCTATTACAACCTCGAAACAGTTACATAAATAATAATCGAAATGGTAATCAAAACACGCGACGAATTAAATGCAAAGAATTAATTAAGAGACCTAAAATCTAATTAAAAAAATCATTTGGTTATTTTTTGGAGAAAAATTAATTATTTACAACCCTAATTTCTAATTAGTTTTAATTATAAAAAGAAATTGAAATTAACCTAATTTAAACTAAATTAATTAATTAAAGAAAATAAAATATTTTATAAAAAAGATTTTCATTTTTCATTTTTTTTGTTATCTTGATTTGATAAAAAGGGTTTTTGTTATTTTAAAAAAATTAATTGAGTAAGTAATAAGAGAATTAGAAATAAAATAAAAGATAGAAAAAGATTAGAGATGGGCCTGCTTGCTGAAGTAATTGGGGGGTGTAAATCTGAATTTGTCCAGGCCCAAAGAGCTGAGCCCAACCAGCGTGCCTGATTCTGTATGCCGGTCTCCTGATGGTCCATGGTACGTCTGTGCATATGGGACGTTGGATTGGATGTGATGAGATCTTGATGGTTAGATATGAGGTCTCACGGTGGACTTCGTTGGACATGATGCATTAGAACCTATAGAAAACATCAAGAAAATTCAAAAGTAACACGCCTAGGGATGAACCCAGGACGTGTACCTCATAGGTTTCCCCCTTTGCCAAATGCGTTGGAATGTTAATCATGATTATTATAAAATAAATAAAGCATAAAGGAAAACAAGGTGCTAGATCCAGGTCAACAAATAATTTCACGCGTCAGCAAGCATGAGCCAATCAGATGTGGTGAGAGAAATTCATCGTTTGATCCAGCCAATGGGATCATGAGGAATAACCACGCAAGCTGGTTGACCAAAGACCGGTCAGTCCAACCACCGAAGCCGGTGGTTTCCACCCTCTTCTCCGGTGGGTCACCTGAAAATCTTAGCCAAACAAAAAACAAATGATGCCAACTGCCTTAAAAAGACCCCCTGATCATGATTATGGCCTCTAAATTCAATAATTCCTCACGCATCACTGGATTCGAACTTGGAACCCTAACCACGGTCAACAATGGCATAACGTGATCGTGGGCATTAGCTTCACATGTGATACGTTCAAAGACACATAAACATCAGTAGAAACACATGTATATAATCAATATGGATTTAAATCAAGTATCTCGCGAGTTTGAGGTCAAAGAAGTTTTACCAATGGTGAGGCACGAATCTCCTGATTTGAGGATGCTACAGGCTTTGCAAATGGTCTGGTTCCACTCCTGGAAATATCAAAAAGATAATGGAGTTATTGGAATCAAGGGAAAGAGGCTGGCTACAGTGTTTGCAGATTGCACCACATCTTTGAAATTTTTGGAACTTTTTTTTCTCCTTTAAGTAGGCCGCGTCCTTTGTGTTATATGGAATGGTTGTATGATAGCATATTAGGTCAACATATTTGGAAAAAATCCCATGCTTTGATGACAAAATAATTTTCTTTCAAGTTTTTGATTTTGGTTATTTTTGGAAAAAATCCAATCTTTACTCTCTTTCCACGATTGGCTTTGATCTTGGCAGCTTTTGTTGATTGCTAATTGATGATAAAAAGATTTGTAATGAAATTTTTTATTGTTTAGATGATTTACTTGATTTAATTTGATTTTTTAAAGGATAAAAATCAAAACAAATTAAATAAATAAGACTAATAACATGTGGAAGGATGTTTGGGTCGTGGACCATGTTGGAAGCATGATGCAAGCTTAAAAAGTTAGGCCCATTTGACAAAAAATGCATTTGTGAGCACTTTTGACTTTTGGCAATTTTCCAAAAAAAGTCAACTTTGACAATTCATAACTCTTCCAATTTTAATCCTAGAGAGGTGTTCTTGGACATTTTAGAAAGCTTAGGATGTCCCGTAAACAACCCTTTTGGTCTCATTTCAATTGGGTCTTCCATGTTCATGTAAGAAGCTTTGACCCAAAAGGTGTTTTTGTTGACTTTTCAAAAGGACCTATAATGTAGAAATTTGTATCTTTTGATGAGTGCATACTTTGAAATTGCGGGCTGAAGATGAATTGAAGGGAATTGCATCTTCTTCAAAATGAGCCTTGGATGGAAAATTTCTGATAAAGTATGAGGAAGTTATACTTGGTCAAAGTTTGGTTGACTTTTCCTGAGAAACCCTAATTTAACAACTTGTGGGTTTTGATAAATTTTGGGCATTCCTTGAAGAATCATGATCAACCCTTTATCAAATGATGAAATTCACTTCAAAATTTTGATGTTGACCAAAAATCTTGAAGTTTGACTGTATGTGGGCCATAGTTGACTTTTGACCTAATACAGTCGATTCTCAAATATCTGAGCAGTTAACTGAGCAAACTTCTTGTGCAGTGCTTGAAATTTGACATGGAGGGTCTTGAAAACATATTAGTACCATGGAGAGCATATGATGTCTTTGTAGTTCACCTATCTTGATGAAAATGGAAACCCTAATTTGAGACACACTGCCTTAGGAGAGAGTTTGTCTGGTCAACTCTTGGGCAAACTTGAGCAAATTGAGGATCTCTAGGAGTATGTATTGAGTAAAATGAGAGGGAAAATTTTGGGGTACAACATTACCGAATTGATATTGACCGGAGAAAGAGTAGAAGTCGGGATAAAGAATGGAAAGATTTAAAAAGATGCATCTTGTGCTGCTGTAAGGAAACCATTCATTGGAAAGAAAGAAGTTGTTGCTGTATATCCTCAGAGATATCAAGATAGGGTTGAACTCCATCCAATGGTGGGGGCTGTCATGATTCCTAAACCCGCACCTGCTCAGCAAAGAAGAAATCAACCAAGAATGGAAAGACCAGTCAGACAGTTCACCCGAATTAATATGACACTATCTCAAGTATTGCCACATTTGTTAAGATCCAATCTAGTGACTTTGAAAGTATCTCCAAAGAATCCTAACACAACCTCTCCTCATTATCATCCTAATGCCCACTGTGCATACCATTGAGAGTCTCGGCCATGACACTAACAACTGTTGGGCTCTGAAAAACAAGGTACAAGACCTTCTTGAAGCTAAAGAGATTGAATATGATGCACCAGAAATTCCCAATGTTATTACTGCCCCTATGCCCAAGCACGGCCATAATGCCAACGCCATTGAGGAAGATATGTTTGTTACTTAAGTTGATGAACTTGTGACCCCACTCCTAACTATCAAAAAGAACTTGTTGAATGCCGGTGTATTCCTAGGCTGTGATGAAAGCTGTCATTTCTATTTATCCTCACCAACCAGTTGTCCTTTGTTAAAAGCAGGCGTTCAATGCCTAATAGATGACAAGGATATTTTGTTTGAGAAGACTTCTATTCCATCTGTTTCTTATAATGATGTTTCCATTGTGACCATTTCCGCCAATTCTTACAGGGTCTCCACCAAAAGACCCGTTAGAATTACATCAGTTCCTAAAGTAGCTCCATTAATAATTATAATGCCTGGACCAATCCCGTATTCGTCAGACAAAACCGTCCCATGGAATTATGGAGGTGATGTCTACTACCACGGTATCAAGCAAGATTTTCCAGCTGCTGAAAATTCAAGCTCTGAGAAAGTTGATTCCGATGTCAGTAATATCACAGGGACTAGCAAGATAACCCGAAGCGGAAGGGTATTCTCTCCAGAAATTGCTCCCCCAAAAGATATTTCTGGACCCGTAATCATTCCTGTTGTTGTTCCTCCTCCAAAGGCTATTCCCAGTCATACAATCATCTCTGCTAATACTCCTGTTGAAAAAACTGTTACAGTCCCTATTATCACCCCTAATGACATTCCTGCTGCTGAGTCAACCGAGACTCGAGGTAAATGTATTCTAATTGAGCTTGTCCAGACGAAGGCACAATCAGTAGTTATCCCTGAGACCTCCCGAAAAGAGATGGAGGAAATTCTAAAGATCATAAAAATAAGCGACTACAACATAGTCGAGCAATTGGGGCAAACTCCGTCGAAAATTTCCATGCTGGCTTTATTATTATGTTCTGAGGCTCATGCAAAGGCCTTGGTAAAATTACTTAAAACTTCCCATGTACCCCAAGAAACACCTGTCGATCAGTTCCAAGACTGCGTAGCCAGCTTGACTGCAGATAATGGTTTAAGTTTTTCGGATGCTGATTTAACGCCAAGGGGGAGGAAGCATAATAAGGCGTTGCATGTCTCAGTTGAATGTAGGGGCACAACCTTGGCTCATATTTTGGTGGATACCGGTTCGTCTCTGAATGTGTTGCCTAAAAAGGCTCTTGATAGGCTTGACTCTGAAGGATTGACCTTGAAACTAAGCAACATAGTAGTGAGGGCCTTCGACGGCTAAAAAGGGATGATGCATGGGGAAGTAGACATCCCCATAAAAGTTAGAACCCAAAAATTTGATTCTACTTTTTATGTAATGGATATTTTCCCTCCATATTCCTGCTTATTAGGCCGACCGTGGATTCATAATGCTGGTGTCGTTACCTCTATGTTGCATCAAATGCTTAAACATCCAATTCAAGGGAAAATCATCACTGTTCATGTAGAAGAAGAGTATATGGTCAGTCATCTAAATTCCTTCAGATATGTGGAATTAGATGGTGAATTTATTGAAACTTCATTCCAGCACTTTGAAGAAGTCCCGCAGACTGTGGCAGTAACCAATGTTGTGTCTCAAGTCCCCAAGATTACAAGGCCTCCGCTCAAGATGTCGTCTTTGAAGGATGCCAAGGCAATGATAGAAGAAGGTGGGTGCACTATTTTGGGCTAACTCCTAGATATCCCATACAAATCTGACAAGTTTGGTTTGGGTTTCACTTTAGGAGCCCAGAAAGTTGTACGTCGTGCTCGTGCCGGAGGACCACCCTTGAAGATCAACAACCACCAAGCCAACACAGTGGAGGATGATGAAGACATCTATAACCTGGAGTATTGGATTTTCCCAACTGTCAGTGGAGGGCTCAGTAATTGGGAAGCTAGAGATTTTGTCCCGATCATATTTATCCCACAGTAATTTGTCTTTAAATTTTGTCGGATCTGTAATATTAAAACAATTCAGACTCTTAAAACCTTGTGTCTTACCCAAGGCACAATGGTCCATTTGTAAGGGTTAATATCTCATTTCCATATGACATCAATGAATCATGGATGTTTTTTGCATACAAAATTTGTGCTCATTGTTTTTCTTTTTACATTTTCAATTCTTTCAAAGATAGCTATACTCTTACACACACTCATGGTCACAATGCAAATTTACATCCACTCAGGATCCCATGGGTAACGATTCTGCTATGGCCTTCTGTGATTCTAAAAATCTAATCTACCAAGCCGAAGACGAAGGTGAGAAAGATTGTGAAGTGCCAGGGGAACTCGCCAGGTTACTACAACAAGAAGAGAGGACCATTCAGCCCCACGAAGAACCAGTGGACACAATTAACCTAGGTACCGAAGAAGACAAAAGAGAAGTCAAGGTGGGTGCCAATCTGGAACCCAGTGTCAAAGAGCGTCTGATTTAGTTGCTACACAATTATGTTGAGGTCTTTTCCTGGTCGTACAAAGACATGCTAGGACTTGATGCAAATATCGTAGTACATCGTCTACCTACAAAAGAGGAGTGTCCTTCGGTAAAACAAAAGGTCCGTCGAATGCGACCAGACATGTCATAGAAGATCAAAGCGTAAGTCATGAAACAATTCAATGCTGGATTCTTGGCCGTCACCTCCTATCCACAACGGGTTGCCAATGTTGTTCCCGTGCCCAAAAAGGACGGCAAGGTACGAATATGCGTGTACTACAAAGATTTGAATAGGGCAAGCCCTAAGGATGATTTTCCACTTCCTCACATTTATATTCTAGTTGACAATACGGAACAACATAAAGTGTTTTCCTTCATGACGATTTCTCGGGCTACAACCAAATCAAAATGGCGCATGAGGACATGGAGAAAACAACCTTTGTCACACAGTGGGGCACATTCTGCTACAAGGTTATGCCATTCGGGCTGAAGAATGCTGGGGAAACCTATCAACGTGCCATGGTAGCTCTATTTCTTGACATGATACATCACGAAATAGAGGTCTATATGGACGACATGATATCCAGATCTCAAACAGAAGAGGAGCATCTTGACCATTTACAGAAACTGTTTGAGAGGTTAAATAAATACAAGTTGAGGTTGAACCCAAATAAATGCACATTTGGGGTGAGGTCTGGTAAACTCCTAGGATTTGTCGTCAGCGGTAAAGGTATTGAAGTAGATCTCGCCAAGGTGAAAGTGATACAAGAGATGCCTGCTCCTTGTACCGAGAAGGAAGTCAGAGGATTCTTGGGACGGTTAAACTACATTGCCATATTCATTTCTCACCTGACAGCTACTTGTGAACCAATCTTTAAATTACTGAAGAAAGATCAAGTAGTCAAATGGAATGACGAGTGCCAAACTGCTTTCAAAAAGATCAAAGAATACCTGCAAGAGCCTCCTGTTTTGATGTCACCTATCGAGGGAAGACCATTGATCATGTATCTAATTGTTTTGGAAAATTCAATGGGGTGTGTACTGGGGCAACATGACGAGTCTGGCCGAAAAGAGCATGCTATTTATTACCTGAGCAAAAAGTTTACCCACTGTGAAACAAGATATTCACTGCTCGAGAATACTCTTTGCGCTCTGGCATGGGCTGCTCGCCGGATAAGGCAGTATATGTTGACCCATACTACCTTACTGATATCTAAAATGGATCCAATAAAATACATTTTCGAGAAACCTGCTCTCTTTGGGAGAATAGCGAGATGGCAGATGATCCTGACAGAATATGACATACAGTATACTACCCAGAAAGCAATAAAGGGCAGTGTACTAGCTGATCACCTTGCTCACCAAGCTGTGGAAGACTACCAGTCTATGAAGTTCGAATTCCTAGATGAAGACATCATAATGGTAAACAACTGTGAAGAATTCGGACCATATGACAGACCTGGACAAGGATCCCGATGGAACCTGGTTTTTGATGGGGCATCGAACGCACTCGGCAATGGTATATGTGTTGTACTCATATCTCCTGAAGGATGTCATACTCCCTTTACGGCAAGACTCTGCTTCAATTATACAAATAACATGGCAGAATATGAAGTGTGCATTTTTGGTCTCAAATCTTCCATAGATTTGGGGATCAAATCCTTAAATGTATTCGAAGATTCAGCTTTGGTCATCAGCCAGATCAAAGGAGAATGGGACACAAAACACCCAAACCTTATCCCCTACAAAGAACATGTGTTGACATTGATCCCACATTTTGAGAAGATTACCTTCGAGCATTTCCCGCGAGAAGAAAATCAGCTAGCAGACCCACTAGCCACAATGTCATCCATGTTTAAACTTAAATGGGATAACGAGGCTCCCCAGACCACCATTGAACGAATGGATGAACCAGCTCACTGTCACGAGATTAATACGGAAGAAGTAGTGGAGCAGCCATGGTTTCACGAAGTCAAGAGGTATCTCGAGGCTCAAGAATATCCAGAAGGAGCTTCAGTCAATGATAAAAAGTTCTTAAGGAGATTCTCTGCTAAATTCTTCCTTAGTAATGGAATTCTCTACAAACGCAACCATGACTCTGTTTTGCTCCGTTGCATAGACAAGGTTGAGGCAGAAAAGATCATGGTTGATCTACATGAGGGAACTTTTGGCACCCATTCCGGTGGGCATAAGATGGAAAAGAAGATCCTACAAGCAGGTTATTACTGGTCTACCATGGAAGCAGATTGCTATCAACACTCTCGAACCTGCCACAAGTGTCAGATCTATGCTGACAAGGTACACGTACCTCTGGTTCCTATGAATGTCTTGACGACTCCTTGGCCCTTTGCTATGTGGGGCATCGATATGATTGGGGAAATCAAGCCAACGGCCTCTAATGGACACCGTTTCATCTTGGTGGCCATTGACTATTTTACAAAGTGGGTTGAGGCGACTTCTTTTGCTTCTGTTACCAAGAATGTTGTAGCCCGATTCATTAAACAAAATCTCATTTGTCAGTATGGTATCTCAGAGAGGATCATCACAGACAATGGTATGAACTTAAACAATACTATGATCACCGCCCTGTGTGAGCAATTCAAGATCCAGCATCACAATTCTTCCCTTTACCGGCCAAAAATGAATGGTGCTGTCAAAGCCGCAAATAAGAACATCAAAAAGATCATACAAAAAATGACAGTCACATACAAAGACTGGCATGAAATGCTACCTTTCGCTCTCCACGGGTATCGTACCACAACTCGCACATCAACTGGGTCAACACCCTACTCTCTGGTTTACAGCATGGACGTTGTCTTGCCTATTGAGGTCCAGATCCCCTCTCTGAGAATTATGAAGGATGCAGGGCTGAATGAAGAAGATTGGATCCAAACTCGTCTTGATCAACTGAACTTGATTGATGAAAAAAGGCTCACTACTGTTTGTCATGGTCAGACGTATCAAAAACGAATGATCAAGGCTTTTAACAAAAAGGTTAGACGCCAAGTGTATCAAATCGAGGATTTGGTGATCAAATGTATCATACTGCCGCAAGGTGATCCCAGGGGAAAATGGACTCCTACATACGAAGGACCGTTTGTGATCAAAAGCATATTCTCTAGTGGAACAATGATTTCGACCACCATGGACGGCGATGACCTGCCGCACCCTGTGAACGCGGACATAGTCAAAAGATACTACACATAAGAGACCCGCTAGTTTGACACACCTAGGAAAAACAAGGGCATCCCGGAGAACCAAAAAGGTTCGGGAAAAAATTAGGGATAAAACAAAAAAATTTGTACAGCCGACAAGTTGAAAACCCGAAAGGGCAGCTTGGGCAAAAAAGGGTATCCCGGTGGACTGAAACGGTCCAGGCAAAAGTTAGGGAATTAAAGCGTATGACTATGTACCGCTGGATTACCTTAAGGACAACCTGCAAGCTCGACAATTCTGATCAATTCAACCAGCTTCGAACAAAGAAACAAACAAATAAGATGCTCAGAGACACGAAGACTATAGCAGAATGGGAATCCCATGGGATTATTTCACATAGCTATCTTTTCTTTGTATCAAATTTTCATTTTTACGACGGCATTCTCTTACTAGAATGTTTGTCTCATTGTACAAAAATACTTACTCAAAGTCAATACAAAGATATCTCTTTGAAAGTGCAAAAACTATCTGTTTTTCTTTACTCTTGTGTTTTATTTACAAAAACGTCCAATGATTTATTTTTTAACATATGCATTTGAACATAATTACTGTTTACAAATAGAAAAAATAAAAAGATAATCACTAATGGCTTTAAGAATTAGGGAAATCTCTCTAAGCTACTTCCATAAAATCCCCGACAGTGTGCAGTTTAATCCCCAGCGGAACAGAGCTTCCAATTATCAATCCCCAATAGAAGTCGTTCAATTTCTCAGGATTTCCGAACAGGATTTTACAAGCAGTACACGACATTTCCCCTACAACAGAGTTTATTTCTCTAAGCGGAAATTCGTCAACACTTCAGCTTCACAACATGAAGACTTACACTCCATATCCTCAGCAGCAGTCAGGGATTTATTTTCCCTAATCCAACAGCAGTGCAGCAGATTAACTCACATATGCATACATCGCATCCATATACCATAAACATCGATAACACGAATGCATGTATCTCATTATATCATGCATTTCATACAACATGACTTTGCATTTTAGCTAACATTTTACCCTTTTCAGGATAAGGTTAACCAATAGCTACCATTAACAATGTTCAAAGGCTTTTTAGATACAGTTCATATACGCTTCGGACATGGATGTGATTCTGATACTCATTCAGATTCAACTTTCAGATACAGTTGAGATACGCTCTAGACACAGATGCCATTCTGATACTCATTCATATTCAGCTCTCAGATACAGTTCAGATACGCTCCAGACATAGATGCCATTCTGATATTCATTCAGATTCAACTCTCAGATACAGTTCAGATACGCTCCAGACACGGATTCCATTATGATACTCATTCAGATTCAGCTCTCAGATACAATTCAGATATGCTCCAGACACTGATGCCATCTTGATACTTATTCAGGTTCAACTCTCAGATACAGTTCAGATACACTCCAGACACGGATGCCATCCTGATACTCATTCAGATTAAGCTTTTAGATACAGTTCAAATATGCTCCAGACACTGATGCCATCCTAATACTAATTCAGATTCATCTTTCAGATACAGTTTGGATACGCTCTAGATACGGATTCCATCCTGATACTCATTCAAATTCAGATTTAAGATACAGTTCAGATACGCTCCAAACATATACGCCATTTTGATACTCACTCAGTTTCAGCTTACAGATACGGTTCAACAATCATTTCTAGATAGCATCGGCAAGCCCATCTCCGAAAACTTTCCATCACATCTCCAAATGGAATCTTTAAGACCATTCCCTATACCATCAAACTTCACATCACCGAGTGCAAATTTCTAGGCACTCTAATGTCCAATCATCTTCCACCTTCGAGTCACGAATGGCAAAACTCGCCAATCTAACTCTTCAGGCTTAAGAAGATTGAACATGGGCAGCTGTTGTACCCCAAAATTTTCCCTCTCATTTATCAAGAATTTTCTCACAAGATATCCTTTGGCTCAAGACTGCATTAGGGTTGATCAAGCTCATGACACCTCCTTAAGCATTGATGACCAAAATTAGGGTTTGAGATTGCACAAGGATATTTTAAATTCCAATGCCCCATATGACTTTCATGGATCATTATGGACCCTAAAGATCACTCATGTCAAGTTTCAAGCTTTGGATCACACTTTTGCTCAGTCAATTGAGAAGTTGACCTAAAAATCAGCTGTATTGGGGAAAAAGTCAACTATGGCCAATTTACAGTAAAAATCCATAATTTTTTATCCACATCAACATTTTAAACTCATACTTATCATTTGATCAAGTTTGGACCATAATTCCTCAAGAAATTTGATCAAATCTTCAAAAGGGCAAAATGGTTAAAATTAGGGTTTTGACTGGGAAAGGGCAATTTCTGATTTTTGACCTAGCAAATGATCAATTGGTTTAAGGCATGATCTAAAGAGCCCAATTGCATAATTTTGACCTAATGACATGGCTCAAAACATTTCTCAAGTCCAATGGATTGACAGATGAATTTTCAGTCAACTGATCAAAAGTCAACTGTATACTAAAAAGTCAAACTTTAACTTTTTGGTCAAAATCAAATGCCAAAGATCATAATTCATCAAAACATTTCAAAATATGAAACTTATTCATCAATAAATCCAAAATTCAAGATTTCATTTTGAAAAGTTAAAATTTCTAAACTTAGAAATTTTTCAAAGTGTTGGAAATTTCTTATGTTTTTATAACTTTGAGCAAAATTTTCACCATGATACAAGCTGATTCTGAAGAAACTTCCAACATGAAAATTGTAGATCTCCACGAAATATATAACATTGATTTAAACAAATCCTTCCAAAAGTGCTTGGATCTCAAGTTATAATTTGAAGAACACATGGTCATGAAACAAAACACTTAGTGAAATTTTGCCCTAATTTGGTCAGGTTTTTGACCTAACTTCATGGCACTTTTTCATATAGATCCAAGGGGAATCTTCAAAAGTGATTCAAATATGGGTTGTATAGCATATTGCAAGCTTTCTAAAATGTCAAAGAACTCCTTGAGATCATTTTTGAGTAGGGAGAATCAAAGAGATGAAGTTAGGGTTTTATCACTTGAATTACAAGTCATTTTGTGATGAACAAATTTAAAATGCAAACTTATGCTGCATAACCTCTACTTTGCAGGCCTCAAACTTGTTAGGCAATCCATAATTAATTTCTTGCACAGCTGTTAGAGGTCTCATTTCAAGCATTCAATGCAAGGTCATGCTTTATATCCATTTTTGGAAGAAAGTGCACATTGCCATTTTGATAAAGTGACTTTTTGCACAAAACTTGTTCTTGAGCTTTGCACTTATTATTTTATGATCATATAAGTCCCATAACTCAATAGAAACTTGTTAAACACTTACAATCACTCAGCCCGTGCTTGTACCTCCTCTTGAAACTTGTTTTCTCACTTTTCTTCAAAATCAAGTAACCTAGCAATTAGCTTGTAACTTGTACTTCTGACCTTCCAAAGCACTCAAACCTCTTTGTTTCTACATACACAAGCCCTTTTCCACAAATCCCATGCATGCTTAAGCCCTGAAAACACCAAGAACACAAAATCACCAAAAACACTTCAAAACTTGTCATTTCTGAGTTTTGAATCCAATCTCCAAATTTACTCGTGCGTTTCTTGGACTTTTACTTTCGAAAGCTTCTAAACAACATACAAAAATAATCCCAACACCTGCAACACCACTGTAACACCTCCATCATCATCCACCATTTTCAAAAACAGCACCTTGCACCTTGACTTCTCCAGAACTCCTCAGACACTTTCAGCTCAAGCTAAGCATCCCATTAGATGCCTGGGAACTTGAGGAAGCTAATCCAATCATTGGAACTCATTGAAAGCTACTCAAACTCCAAACCTGATACCCTCTTACAAGGTAAGTTTTCTAACTTTGGAACTTTTCATACAAGCATCATTAATGGTTTATTTGTGAATGAAAAATGTAGATATCATTACCCTAAAGCTAACCATGTCCATAGTTTTCATTAATTTTGCTTGAGCTTAGAGAATTTTAAGATTGAAGTTTTTGAGATTTTTAGGGTTCAGATTAGGGCCATTAAAATTCATGCTTATCTTTGATCTATAATTTTATTTCTTTGCATTTCTGAAATCGTGAGGAAATTTGTTACAAGTTTCCTGTTTACAGTTTTCCTTTTTGTTGAGATTTGAAAAACTTACAGAGGCTCTGGCCGGGCGTGAGGTTGAAGATGAAGTTCAGGTCATAGACTTGTTTACTATCATATATTTGTTGTTTTGATTATATAAACGGATGTATAGTCACCTCAGTGGTAAAAGCGCACGCCTGTGACTATATGGACCTGGGTTCGAGCCCCAGTGGTACCCTTTTGGTTTTTTCACATTTTTTTTGCATTCTGACTTTCTTTTTGGCAGCGCTGGGCCTCCATTGGGCCTTAATGTTTTTTTCTTGTTGCTAACCCCCCTACTGGCTACTCACACCCTGGCCCATTTATTTTCTTTTTTTCATTTTATTTATTTATTTATTTTCTTAAATATTTTATTTAATATTAAAAAATCAGAAAAAATGTAAAAAACATGAGATTTATATTTTGATAAAGTTCATTTATTTTTTACACAAAAAATTATTTTATTTAATCCTACTTTATTTACTTTTACTAATTGGTTTTGTAAATTTAATTTAAAAAATTAGGGTTTTAGTTATCTTCTTAAAATATTTTATTTTAAAACAAAAAAAGATCAAAAATATTTTATAATACTATAAATTATTTTTAAAGACAAAATACCAAAAAATATTCTTCTAAAACTTAATTTCTTTTGATTAATATTTAGATTAGGGTTTTATTTAATTTCTTTTCCTAGTAAATTTAGGTTTACTACTTTTTATTATTTAATTAATTATTTTTCTTTAGTTAATTAGGTTAAAACAAAACCCTTTCCTTCTAAAAATCCAAACAAACATCCATCTTCTTCATATTTACATTCTTGTATATTTATTCATTATGTACATTATTTATTTCAATTCTTGTACCAATTCAATATGGTTGTAATAGATAATTGGGTTTATTTTCTTGCAATCCCCATTTATAATTTGTACACCCCCCACAAGTATTGTAATAGCGTAACAATTTTAAATTTCGCAATTTATCGGTTTATATACAAATGCTAGTAATTAGGGTTTGTATGGAAAGACTAAAACCAATCAATTAGAAAACCCTAATCAAAGACAAAATCAAGCATGAAAACAATACACTTGCACACAAGCACCCTTAGGGTAAATCCACTTGGTTATCTTACAAAATGGTCATATTACACATGTGAGGTACCTTAGCAAAAACAAGCAAAGTATAAGATCATAGTCCCTCGATGACGCTTTCTATGTTGCCTTTCAAATGATCTTAGTCCCTAAGGAAAAATGCTAAGATACCTTGCAACATTGATAATAATGGTTATACGATGACCCACGCCCGTCCTGTTTACATCCAAAGATAGGGTTACTTACCAAATCAATGGTAAGATAACAATATCAAAGGAAAAAGGAAATAAACATGAAAGACTTTTGAGTAGGTAGAATGCTCCTAATTACTTGCTCCATTTCAAAACAAAACATCCTTGCTATTTTCAAAACAAACACCTACACTTTCAAAACATCTTACAAACTTGAAAACATTTTCAAAAGATCAAACACTCTGTATATATTCTTACGAACGAGAATCATTACAAAGTTTGCCTAAACAATGGCCTCTTTACAAAATACTTTCAAAAACCACACAAAGCATAATTTCAAACAAAAGCAAGTGATCTAGCAAGTAACTAAGAGCCCATGGAAAACCATGGATGAAAGGGGTGCTAATACCTTCCCTTTTCATAATCTACCCCCTGAACTCAAGAAATAATCTCAAAGGTATTTCCTGTGCTTTTTCACCTTTCCTTTTGGATAAAAGAAAAGTCGGTGGCGACTCTTGCTAAACCGCAACATTTGCGATAAAACGCAAAACCTTTAAGTCAGTTCTCCCACCGTATCACAGAACTGGCGACTCTGTTGGGGAAAATTCTAAAAGTGGGGTTACCTTAGGGTTAGATCATATTTACTTGCTTTCATTGTTTGACTTGTATGCTTTACATTATGGTTATTTGTTTGGGTTTGAATCCTCTACCCGGATTTGGGATACCTTATAGGTAAGTAGTAATACATTGTGGAAACTGTGTGGGGTATACCGACATGGTATAAGAAATAGCTATGTTAGTGCGACATATTTACAAGCTAACACACGAATACAGAAGCTCTCAAACTCCCCCAAAGTCAGATTTGCACAACAGACCTCCATTGTTGCATATTCTGGCTAGAAATCCCAAAATCAAAAACTACTCGTGCGTTTCTTGGCCTTTTGCTTCCAAAAGCTTCCAAACATCATGCATAAGCCATCCCTGTCCCTGTTACACGACTGTAACACCATCTTCACCCACTTCCAAGTTCAAAAACAGAGCATCACAGTTAGACTTCTCCAGACCATTCCAGCCATCTTCAGTTCAAACCAGCCATTGCATTAGCTTCCTAGAGGTCCAAGGAAGCTAACCTGATCATCACCATCACTTGACACAAGCCCAAACTCATTTCACGATTTCAGTTTTTGAGGTATTTTTCTTGAACTTCTATCTCATTATTTAGGTATTGTTAGGCTTGCATTTGTGAAGATAGAATGTAGGTATCATTGCCCTGAGACTATACATGTCCATAGATTTCATTTGTGTTGCTTGAGCATGGAGAATTTTGAGTTTGAACTTGCTGAAACTTTTAGGTCAGAATTTGGTACTTTCATAAATTCATCCTTATCTTTGAATGTTAGCTTAAGTTAGTTACATGGTTGGATTCATGTTGGAAAAATGCACAAGTTTCATGTTTACATTTTTGAAAATGGTTGAGAATTGAATAAGTTTGAGATCCTTTGGCTGGAGGTTGAAGATGAAGTACAGTCAGGGAAGAATTTGTGTTATGTATTTATTATTGTGTACAAGTTAACGGATGTATCACCACCCCAGTGGTTAAAGTGCGCGCCTGTCACCCCTTGGACCTGGGTTCGAGCCCTAGTGTTCGTTTTGCCATTATTTTGCATATTTTCTGTTTTTTTCTCTCTTTTTGTTTACAACAGGTGTTGGGCCTCCTCCTCCTTGGGCCTTTATTTTTGCTGGTTTTCCCCCATGACTATGTTTCATACTTCTGGCCCATTTATTTCTTTATTTCATTTTCATTTTTCATTTTAGTTTATTTTACTTTCATATTTTCTTGTTATTATTTTTATTATTAATATTATTTTTTTATTATTAATAGGAAAATCCCCAAAAATATTTATTTTATTATTTTTACACTCATATTTTATTTTTCTTTATAAAAACTAAAAAAGAACAAAAACAATTTTCTTAACAACTTAATTTCTATTTTTTAATTAATATTTAGATAATTAGGTCTAATTATTATATTATATTATTTTCTTGTAAAATAACATTAATTTAGAATTTAGGTTTATTTTAATTAAATAATTTTTATATTATTCTTAAAACCTTTTCGTAACAAACCCTAAAAAATCTTTTTAGTTATTTTCTTTTCTTAATTAGTTTAAGTTAATTTTATTTTATTTTCATTAATTAGTTTCTTAATTAGGTAAAAATTAAAACTCTTCATAAAATCAAATAAAAATCTTTTTTTTTTTGCATTCTTGCATTTTATCTTCAATTTTGTACAATATTCGATATGGTTGTAATAATTAATTAGATTTAATTTTCTTGCAATTCCCCCATTTGTAAATTTTTACACCCCCTCCCCTAATGATGTAATAGCTTCATATTTTTATTTTCCGCAATTTAATGCTTGATATATAAATTCTAGTAAATTAGGGTTTGTATGGAAAGATTAAAATCAACAAATTAGCAAACCCTAATTCAAGACAAAATAATGCATGTAAATCAACACACTTGCACACTTACACCCTTAGGGTAAATCCACTTTGTTGCCTTATAAAAATGGCCATGTTATACATGTGGGGTATCTTAGTAAAAGCAATCAAAAAATACAAGATCATAGTCCCTCGATGACGCTATCAAATGTTGCCTTTCAAAATGATCTTAGTCCCTCAAAGAGAATTGCTAAGATATTTCACAACATTGCTATCATTGCTATACGATGACCCACACCCGTCCCTCTACATCCAAAGATAGGGCTTCTTACCAAATCAATGGTAAGATAGAAATATCAAAGGAAAGGAAGAAATGAACTAAGACTTTTGAGTAGGAAGATTGTTCCTAGTTGCTTGCTCATTTTCAAATCAAACATCCTTGCTATTTTCAAAACAAACACCAACACTTTCAAAACATCTTTCAAACTTGAAACATTTTCAAAAGATCAACACTTTCTATACGTTCTTACGAACGAGAACTATTACAAAGTTTTCCTAAACGATGGCGCCTTTTCAAAATACTTTCAAAAAACACACAAAGCACATTTTTCAAACAAAAGCAAGTGATCTAGAAAGTAACTAAGAGCCCATAGATAACTATGGATGAAAAGGGTGCTAACACCTTCCCTTTTCATAATCTACCCCCCGAACTCAAGAAACAATTTCAAAGGTCTTTCCTGTTCTTTTCAGCCTTTCCTTTTTTGGATAAAAGAAAAGTCAGTGACGACTCTTGCTAACCGCAACAATTGCGATAAAATGCAAAAAAACCAAGTTAGTTCTCCCACCGTATCATAGCTACAATGTCAGACCGTTACAAATGTAAGGCTGATGCAATATCCTCAGGTCGTGGCTCTTTCTCTAGACCGGTGAAAGGAATTTGATCAAGAATAGTCACTCTCAATAGTTGAGAGAACTCTTCCATTATAGGCACCAATTGGTAATCAAGAAATGTGAAACAATGACGTTTAGGGTCAAAGAATTGAAAAAGCACACCCATCATTTTCTCTTTAAAGCTTGAGGTAGCCAAATTGAGAAGTCGACCATATCTCTTGGTGAACGGAGAATTCTCATGAACCCTTGATGTTAACTCTTTGAGTTAAGGAAGCACCTTTTCAAAGCCGATTCAGATGGTATTTCTGTGAGTGGAAGCCATATCCTACAAAACAGAACAAAGATAAATCCCTAGGTCCTTGAAATGGTTAGTGAAATTGCTATGGCATGATATCATGGTGTTATGTACAAATAATCATATACAATTAAATCAAACAAGTCCTTAGGTTTAGGCTTACATGGGGTTTATAGGTAAGTACCCTCTTGAAGTTTTAGTTGGTTCAACCTGTCCTAAAAAGTAACCGGGTTCTAGGGAATCTCAATATCATTGATCTTTCTTCATCGGGCATTGTCTTAGCACAATCAATCTTTTCTTGCAGCCTAAATATCACGAAAGTATGATCTTAATGAATGTAGTATCGAGTATCAACCAATCTTCAGTTATCCACCGAAGCCGGCTATCCCACTACTTCCTAATGGCCAAGTTGTTCAACTAAAGGTTCTACAGTCAGTTAGTGTTTCATGACACCACACAGCGGCCCCGTATTCTCTTTTATTCAACACAAAGGATATCGGTACCAATAAATGTATCACACTAATATAGCCATCGCTTTAAACATATCGGTCTATGTCGTACAGTCTCCATGATCTACTGCTACTTACCTAATAATGCTCCCAGATCTGGGTAGAGGATCTATTCAAAACACAAACAACCCTTTTAAGAGTAAATTAAGCAAGTCAAACAATGAAAACATTTAAATGTGAACTAACCCCTAAGGTAACCCCACTTTTAAGTTTCTCCCCAGCAGATTCGCCAATTCTGTAATATGGTAGGAGAATTGACTTGGGTGTTTTGCGTTTGATCGCAATTGTTGCGGATATAAAGAGTCGCCACCAAATTTTATTTTACCCAATAAAGAAAAGGGTGAAAAGAACAGGAAATACCTTTTGAGAATTTTCTTGAGTTTGGGGGGTAGGTTATGAGAAAGGAAGGTATTAGCACCCTTTTCATCCGTAGTTATCTACGGGCTCTTAGTTGCTAGCTCACTTTGAAATGCTTTGTAAATGTGTTTGTGTTTGTTTGAAATTAATTTTTAAAAGTGCCTTCGTTTAGGTGAACTTTGTAATGATTGTCGTCTCTATAAGAATGTATAAAAAGTGTTGACTTTTGAAAATATTTCATGAAAGTGTTGGTGTGTTTGAAAGATATTTTGTTTTGAAATGTTTGTGAGCAAGCAACTACGAGCGTTCTACCTACTTAAAAGAAAGTATTTGATCTTCTCATCCTCATTTAGATAGTGTTATCTTACCATTAGTTAGTAAGAAACCTTATCATTGGATGTGAAGGGACAGGCGTGGGTCATCATAGTCATAGAAGGCAACATTGTAGGATACCTTAGCAATTTGTCGTAAGGGTCTAAGATCGTTTACCGAAGGCAACGTAGAAGAGTCACCGAGGGACTACGATATTGTAATTGAGGGTCTTTGTTAAAGTATCCCACGTTCGAGGGACATGACTATTTTTATCTGAGGCAACAAGTATGGGATACCCTAGAGGTGCTAGTGTGCAAAGTGTATTATTTTCATTTAATTTGTCTTGAATTAGGGTTGTCTATTGTTTGGTTTTAAGTCTTGCCATACAAACCCCAATTACTAGCAATAATATGGAAAGCGATAAATTATGAAATTTAAAGTCCTATTCTATTTCAATACTTTAGGGGATAGGGGATACAAATTTACAAATGAGGATGAGAGTAATAACCTAATTACTATTACAACCAAATTGAATAATGCAAAACAAAATATACAAGAATATAAAGATAATATAAAAGAAAAATGTTTTTATGGGTTTTTGATAGAAGGGGTTTTAATTAACCTAATTAAACTAATGAATATTACAAGAGAAACTAATTAATTTATCTAACAAAACCTAAAATCTAATTTGATCAAAAGAAAATTAAATAAAACTTAAGTCTATTTATCTTTAATTCTAAAAAGAAAGATTAATTAGCTAAGAAAATAAAATTTGGGCCTGGTGTTTAAAAGTAAAATGGGGGGTGAGATAATTATTTTGGTTAGGCCCAAATATGGTTTTTTATTAAATCAGAAGAATAAAACAAAACAAAAAAATGGAAATGGGCTTGCTGCTGTTAGAAATCAGTGGGTGATAGAGAGAAAAATGAAAGAAATCCCAATGCATGAAGGCCCAATACGCTGGAGAGAGGAAAAACATGGAAAAATATGAAAAATGGAACGCTGGGGCTTGAACCCAGGTCCTCACACAACAATGCCTTATACGCGCGCGCCTTGCCACTGGGGTGGTGTGATACGGTGGCATAACCGACTGTTTAATACTGGTTTGCGTTTTTTGTTTGCAAAATGTCGCGGTAAGCATGAGTCGCCACCTACTTTTATTTCATCCAATCGGAAAGGAAAAAAGTACAGAGAAAATCCTTTTTCGAGATGTTTCTGAGTACGGGGGGTAGATTATAGAAAGGGAAGGTGTTAGCACCCTTTCTATCCATGGTTTTCCATGGGCTCTTAGGTACTTGCTCATCTTTTAAAAATTTCTTGGGTATGTGCTTTGTTTTGAAAAGTTTGACTTCGTGATAACCCTTGTATCGATCCTCAAGGATGTGACGAATTTGTTTTGAAAACTATTTTGAAAGGTGTTTATGTGAAAAGTTTTTACTTGAGCAAGTACCTACTAGCATATACCTACTCGAAAAAATATTGTTTTTGTTCTATTTCCTTTAGACAACACTATCCCACTATTAAGGAGTAGGTAGCACCGTCGTTGGAGTTTGTAAGGGTCAATTCTAAAGGGACGTACGATCACTAAAGCAATGTTAGGACACCTTAGTAATAACCCTAGAGTCTTAAGATCATATACGAGGCAACATTTCCAAAGCAACATTTCTGAGGCAACATTCGAACGGGATGTTTGATCTTTTTAGACAGGAGGGAAACCACTAAGACACACTATACTTAATGATCGTTTACCGAAGGCAACCGAAGTGAGAGTATACCCTAAGAGTGATATGTATGAGTGATTTGTTTTCAATTATTTAGTCTTTGCACATTAGGGTTTTCTAACTGGATTAATTTGTCATGCATTCTTATCATACAATCCTATTAGCATACATCTAAACAGTTAAATATTTGCAGGAATTAAAATGCGAGAAAGTAAATCTACACTATTACAAGGCTTCAGGGAGGGGGATTAATTACATAGCCGAAAACCCGGGAAAAAGCGATAAATAAAAAGCCCTAGGTTAAACTATTACAAACCATGAACAATTACAACAATATTGGCAAAAATAAATAACACGCGTGTGATGAATCGAATACGAGACAACTAGGGTTTTGACCCTTGACTAGACCTAATTGTGATTTGTTAAGAAAATGTTTTTGCTATTTTTTAGAAAATAATGATATAGTTAAATTAAAGGAAAATCCTAAGTCTAATTAATTTTAAATTAAGAGAAAAATAAATTAATTTAATCTAAAACCTATTTTTTGTATTTTTTATATTTATTTGAGAAAGGAAGAAAAAATCAAATCAAGAATTAACCTAATTTTCTAATTGAATTTTAATTGTGAAAGAAATTAAAGTTGCCCTAAATTAATTAAACTAATTAATAAATAAAAAAATATTTATTAAGAAAACAAATCCTTTTTTGTGATTTTTGATTGGTTGATTTAAAAAATAACAGAATAATTAAAGAAAAGAAATTAAAGAGAGAAAAATAATGGAAATAACCGAGTGGGCCTGCTGTCAGCAGATCGGGTTCTGACTGATGGGTCCAGAAGATGGTGACCCTCAGAAGATGGGGGGGCGCTGTATCTGGTCCTAGATGGTGAATCAGAAGATGCTGCTCTTCAGAAGATGAGGTGCATTGGATTTGATTCAGGCTAATGAATCCAGAAGGTGATGCACTGGATCTGGTCCTGACTAGTGGATCAAAAGATGTTGCTCTTCAGAAGATGAGGTGCACTGGATTTGATTCTGGCTGATGGATCCAGAAGGTGATGCACTGGATCTGGTCCTGGCTAGTGGACCAGAAGATGCTGCTCCTCGGGAGATGCACATGCTGGATTTGGTGAAAACAAAGGAGAAAAATACCAAAAGCTCACACCTGGGCTTGAACCCAGAACAATGAGCTTCTGACTTCCTTCTTCTGACCAACTGCGCTGGACGTTAATTTGTTAACATAATGAAAACAAATAATATATCAGAACAAACAAGTTTCTGGCCAGAATAGCGCGCCAGAATTTAAACCAGCCAGTCAGGTTGTGACACGCTATTGTCTTCTTCCTTAGAACCATCGTTTTAAGTTCTGATTCTTTTACCTATAGACGCAAGTCTGTTGCTGAAACCTGTGACATTCAAGAATCAAGTATATGCAATATAAATAGAATTGGTGCCCATGGATCAGCTGGGTTTGAAATTCTGATCATCATGACACCCATTATCAGGCCTAATTCTGCTTGAAACCCAAAACCCCAAATTGGAACATGAAAACCTAACAATGGCAGAAGCTTGTTCCTGCACTATGAATTAAATCAAACTATCTAGAAATATTGCAAACATGATAATGAATACAAATATGTAATTTAAACATGCTGAATACGCAAGAATTTTAGCAATTGAATTTGAATAATTGTGCAAACCGTATGAATGATAGGAGGAGATTCTGGATGTTTTGATGCCTGCAAACGATTGGGAATGCTTCCTGAAACGCCAAGGAATTGATTTCTAGCCTTTAATTTCTCCTAAAGGTCCCCTATTCTGAAATCAGAACTTCACTTTTTGTCAAGATTTTTTGAGTTTTGTTCTTACAGTCTCACGCCTCCAGCCTCCTTATTTTGATCTGCCAAGCTTTATTATATAACCTAGAGTGAATTAGGTTAATAAATTTGGATTGAATCTTGAAGCTTTTATGAGATTTGATTTTACTTTTAATTTGTATGATATCCTTCTAAATTTGGCCTAACCGTGCTAATTTCGTACCAATCAGCCTTGATATGATCTGATTCTGATGTGCCAGCATAATGAGCTTATGATTTTGTCCAAAAATCCAATCAAAACAAATCTTTGCTATTATTTATCAATTATTTGATTTAATTCAATTTTTAATAAATAAAAAATCAAAATAAAATAAATAATGAAGCAAATAACATGTGAGTGAGAATTTGGGTCATGGACCACATTATAAGTGAAGTGTAGGCATAAAAAGTTAGGTCCATTTAGCAAAAAATGCAAATTTGAGCATATTTGACTTTTGGCAATTTTGCAAAAATGGTCAAGTTGGCCAATGCATAACTCTCCCAATTTTGACCCTAGAGAGGTGTTCTTTGACTTTTTAGAAAGCTTAGGATGTCCTCTAAGTAACACTTTTGGTCTCATATCAATTGAGTCTTCCATGTTCATGTATGAAGCTTTGACCCAAAAGGTGTTTTTGTTGACTTTTCAAAATGACCTATAATGTCAAAATTCATATATTTTTGTGAGTGCATATTTTGAACTTGGGAGCTGAATATGAATTGTATGGAATTGCATCCTCTTCAAAATGAGATTTGGATGGGTCATTTCTGATAAAGTATGAGGAAGTTATGCTTGGTCAAAGTTGAGTTGACTTTTCCTACAAAACCCTAACTTAGCAACTTTTGGGTTTTGATGAATTTGGAGCATTCCTTGGGGAATCATGGTCAACCCTTGATCAAATTATGAAAGTCACTTTAAAATGTTGATGTTGACCAAAAATCTTGAATTTTGACTGTATGTAGGCCACAATTGACTTTTGACCTAGCACAATTGATTTTTAGGCATTTGAGCAATTAACTGAGCAAACTTCTTTTGCAAGGCTTGAAACTTGACATGGATGATCTTGAGAACATTTTAGGACAATGGTGAGCATTTGGGATCCTTTGGACTTAAGCATCTTGATGCAAAATGAAACGCTAATTTGAAGTAGACTGCTTTAGGAGAGAGTTTGTCTGATCAACTCTTGAACTTCCTTGAGCAGTTTGGGGACTTCACTTGCCATGTTTTGAGAAATATGGGAGGGAAAATTGTGGGGTACGACAGCTGCCCCTATTCAATCTTCTTACACCTGAAGATGTAGATTGGCTTGTCTGCCTTTCGTGATCTGAAGGTGGAAGATGATTGAACACTAGAGTGCCCAAAAAAATTGCACTCCCATGAAGTGATACTTGATTCATGGCATCGGGAATGGGCTTATAGATGCCATTTGGTAGCTGCTAGAGAATTGTCGAAGATGGGCTTAAAGATGCCATCCGAAGAAGTGTCGATCGCATAAGAGATTCCTTTACGAGAACCCGTATACCTGTTATTGAGGAGGACTTCACTGGGGAATGTTGATCTCTGTCTTGAGAGAAACAAGGTTTTAGAAAATTCAGTTGTCCGTTACTCTATTGGGGACCGATTCCGGTTTGGGAAGTAGAAGTGAACTGTGTGCTTGGTCGGGGTATATATGTCGCATCGCGACTTACTGGGGAAATGAGAAATCGATTGTGTTTGATCGAGTTCTGGTCTTACAGTGTTGTGGACTGCTGTCTGGGGATAAGAGGGGAAGAACCCGGATAGTAAGGTTGTGAGAAGGAACCTGGATAGTAGGGTTACTTTGATATGAAAGCCTGGATAGTAGGGCTGTGAGAAGGAACCTGGATAATAGGGTTACTTCGAAATGAAAGTCGGGATAGTAGGGCTTGAGAAGGAACCTAGATAGTAGGGTTACTTTGAAATGAAAGCCTGGATAGTAGGGCTATGAGAAGGAACCTGGATAGTAGGGTTACTTCGAAATGAAACCCGGGATAGTAGGGCTTGAGAAGGAACCTGGATAATAAGGTTACTTCGAAATGAAAGCCGGGATATTAGGGTTGTGAGAAGGAACCTGGATAGTAGGGTTACTTCGAAATGAAAGCCGGGATAGTAGGGATGTGAGAAGGAACCTGGATAGTATGGTTACTTCGAAATGAAAGCCTGGATAGTAGGGCTGTGAGAAGGAACCTGGATAGTAGGGTTACTTCGAAATGAAAGTCGGGATAGTAGGGCTGTGAGAAAGAACCTGGATAGTAGGGTTACTTCGATATGAAAGCCTGGATAGTAGGGTTGTGAGAAGGAACCTGGATAGTAGGGTTACTTCGAAATGAAAGCCTGGATAGTAAGGCTGTGAGAAGGAACCTGGATAGTAGGGTTACTATGAAATGAAAGCTGGGATAGTAGGGCTGTGAGAAGGAACCTGGATGGTAGGGTTACTTCGATATGAAAGCCTGGATGGTAGGGCTGTAAGAAGGAACCTGGATAGTAGGGTTACTTCGATATGAAAGTCGGGATAGTAGGGCTGTGAGAAGGAACCTGGATGGTAGGGTTACTTCGAGATAAAAGCTTAGATAGTAGGGTTATGAGAAGGAACCTGGATAGTAGGGTTACTTCGATATGAAAGCCTGGATAGTAGGGCTGTGAGAAGGAACCTGGATAGTAGGGTTACTTCGATATGAAAGTCGGGATAGTAGGGCTGCTTCAGAATGAGTTTGGGTAAAACTGCAGAGGGAACCTGGGTAAGGTTGTTCTTGTCGCGCCGATGATTACTCTGTTTAGCTTCGAGTGTTGACTATGGAACTGCTGGAAATTATTGATAATAACCATCTTTCCTGTAAGAAATATAGGGTTAGTTATGCGCGATGCGTTAGATGTATTGTGAGATGATGTTCTCAAAATAAATGAGATTATGTTATATGTAATGTATGCACATGTCATGATGTATGAACATGAAGTGCTGACGTAATGATCTGAGTCCGGGAAAATAAATCACTGACTGTTGTTTGGAGGATATGAGAAATAGTATTCCTGACTGCTTGTAAAGAACCATAGTTTCTCTGCTTCTGTTCGGGATGGTGAACAACGATGACTGTGCTGGGGATTTGCCCCTTGGCTGGCGAATATTATGCCGAAAGAGACCCTGTCTGAGGATAATTTTGTGGGGGATAACTCTGTTGGAGAGGAGATACCGTGTTGATAGATCTGCTGACTTGGAGAAATAACTCAGCTGGGGATGAATTTCCGTTTCTGGTGATAATGAATTCTGTCGGAGATTGAATTTCTGCTTGTGAGAGAAATAAACTCTGCTTGGGGAAAAATTTACTGACTCACTCGCGATTGTGAACCTTAGCTGGGGAGAGTTATGTCCTGTTCGGGAAAGCTAACGTCACTGTCTTTGGATACCCTTTTACTCTGCGGGGAGTGTATGTACCACCACTTATGTTCTCCAGCTGGCTCTATCCCGGTACCTGATGGGCAGAGTAACTGCATGGTTTGGGTACTTCTTGTTTGTCCCTGTTCCTAGAATTACGAGTAATCGTCTTTTGTTTCTTATGTAAATATTTATGAGCAACAATTATTTTCAAATGCATATATAAAAAATGAATCATTGGACGTTCTTGCAAAACAAAACGGAAAAATAAAAATAAATTGGAATTTCTTGTGAAAATGAATTGTATTGATTTTGAAATTAGCCTGTGATAGGCGTTTTGTACAAAGAGGCTGACATCCTAGTAAGAGAACGCCGCCGAAAGATTATAATATGTATAACAGAAAGAAAAAACAACTATGTGAAATAATCCCATTGGGTTCTAACTCTGCTATTGCCTTTATATCTTCAAGCGTCTCATCACTTCGCTGCTTGGCTGAAGGTGGATCAGATTGATTGGTGCCATTTGAACTTGGTAGTCGATACCGAAGTCTGGTTGTAAGATGATCCAATGAGACATAGTGTTACGCTTTGATCCCTAATTTTTTTCCTGGACCGCCCTTTCAGGTTTTCAGTCCACCGGGATACCCTTTTTTTACCCAAGTCGCCCTTTCAGGTTTTCGACTTGCCGGGTGTACAATTTTTTTCATTTTCATCCCTTACTTTTTCCTGAACCCTTTTGGTTCGCCGGGAAGCCCTTATTTTTGCCTAGGCCAGTCGACCTAGCGGGTCTTTGATTATGCGTAGTATCTTTTCACTATGTCGGCATTGACGGGGTGAGGAAGGTCGTCACCATCCATGGTGGTTAGAATCATTGCTCCTCCCGAGAAAATGTTCTTAACCACAAATGGCCCTTCGTACGTGGGGGTCCATTTGCCCCTGGGATCACCTTGCGATAGTATGATGCGTTTGATCACTAAATCCCCGACTTGATATTCTTGACGTCTGACTTTCTTGTTAAAGGCCTTGATCATTCTATTTTGATACGTCTGACCATGACAAATAGCAGTAAGTCTCTTTTCATTGATTAGATTCAGCTGATCAAGTCGGGTTTGGATCCAGTCATCTTCGTTCAAACCCGCATCCTTCATAATCCTGAGAGAGGGTATATGGACTTCGATGGGTAGGACTGCCTCCATGCCATACACCAAGGAGTAGGGTGTTTCCCCTGTTGACGACTGTGCTGAGGTACGGTACCTATGAAGCACGAATGGTAACATCTCGTGCCAGTCTTTATATGTCAGCATCATCTTCTGCACAATCTTCTTGATGTTCTTGTTATCCGCTTCGACAACTCCGTTCATCTTCGGCCGGTAGGGAGAAGAGTTATGATGTTGAATCTTGAACTGTTTGCAAAGCTCGATGATCATCATGTTGTTGCAATTTGTACTATTATCTGTAATAATCCTCTCTGGTACACCATATCGATAAATCAGATTGTGTTGGATAAACCGCGCCACGACGTTCTTGGTTACTGTAGCAAAGGAAGCTGCCTCAACCCACTTTGTAAAGTAATCAATTGCTACCAGAATGAAGCGATGCCCGTTACATGCAGTAGGTATGATCTCTCTGATCATGTCGATGCCCCACATTGTAAAGGGCCAAGGAGCTGTCAACACATTTAGGGGAACCGGAGGTACATGCACTTTATCAGCATAGACTTGGCACTTATGACAGGTTCGAGAGTGCTGCTAACAATCGGCTTCCATAGTAGACCAGTAATATCCTGCTCGTAGTATCTTATTAGCCATGGTATGTCCACTAGAATGAGTTCTGAAGGTACCTTCATGCAACTCTGCCATGATCCTTTCTGCCTCACTCTTGTCTACGCATCGGAGTAAGGTTGAATCATGGTTACGCTTATAGAGGATACCATTGCTGATGAAGAATTTTGCCGCGAACCTTCTCAGAAACTTCTTGTCATTAACAGATGCCCCCTCGGGGTACTCTTGAGCCTCAAGAAACCTCTTTACCTCGTGAAAACAGGGTTTATCTGGTACCTCTTCTGTCTCAATGTCACAACAATGTGCGGGTTCTACCAACCTCTCGATCGTAATCTGGGGAGCTTCATTGTCCCACCTGACTTTGAACATAGAAGACATTGTAGCTAGCGCATCCGCCAGCTGATTCTCCTCTCTTTGGAAGTGTTCAAAGGTTATCTTCTCAAAGTGTGAGAGCAATGTCAGTACATATTCTTTGTAAGGAATAAGATTCAGGTGCTTCGTATCCCACTCGCCCTTGATCTGACTTATCACTAGAGAGGAATCTCCGAATACACTCAAGAACTTAATCCTTAGGTCAATAGCTGCTCGAAGACCCAGGATACACGCTTCATACTCCACCATATTGTTGGTGCAGTTAAAACATAATCGGGCGGTTAACGGAGTATGACAGCCCTCAGGAGATATAATTACAGCACCAATGCCGTTACCCAATGCGTTTGAGGCTTCATCAAAATACATGGACCATCGGGATCCCTCTTCAGATCCTTCATCCGGTCCAGGTTCTTCGCAGTCAGTTACTAACATGACATTCTCATCCGGGAACTCGAAATTCATGGACTGATAGTCATCCACGGCCTGATGCGCCAAATGATCCGCCAATACACTCCCCTTGATTGCTTTTTGGGTTGTGTATTGGATGTCGTACTCGCTTAAGATTATCTGCCATCTTGCTATCCTTCCGGAGAGAGCGGGCTTCTCGAAAATATACTTGATCGGATCCATTTTTGATATCAACAAAGTGGTGTGAGTCAGCATATACTGTCTCACCCGGCGATCAGCCCATGCCAAAGCGCAACAAGTTTTCTCGAGCAATGAGTATCGGGTCTCATAGTCGGTAAACTTTTTGCTAAGGTAGTAAATAACATGCTCTTTTCGACCAGACTCGTCATGCTGCCTCAGCACACACCTCATTGAATTGTCTAGCACTGTCAAGTATAATATCAAAGGCTTTCCTTCCATTGGAGGCATCACAATTGGTGGTTCTTGAAGGTATTCCTTGATTCTTTCGAAAGTAGTCTGGCATCCATCATTCCACTTTACCACTTGATCTTTCTTCAGCAGCTTGAAGATTGGATCACAAGTAGCAGTCACATGAGAAATGAATCTGGTAATGTAATTTAGACGTCCCAAGAAACCTCTAACTTCCTTTTCTGTGCGGGGAGCCGGCATCTCCTGTATAGACTTTACCTTTGCAGGGTCTACCTGAATACCTTTGTCACTGACAACAAAACCCAGAAGCTTACCAGACCTTACCCCAAAGGTACACTTGTTCGGATTCAACCTCAGCTTGTACGTCTTCAACCTGTCAAACAGTTTATGGATATGATCAAGGTGCTCTTCCTCAGTTTGGGACCTGGCTATCATGTCATCAACATAAACCTCAATCTCGTGGTGAATCATACCGTGGAACAAAGCGACCATGGCGCGCTGATACGTTGCCCCAACATTCTTCAATCCAAAAGGCATTACCTTGTAACAAAAGGTGCCCCACTGCGTAACGAAGGTTGTCTTCTCCATGTCTTCAGGAGCCATCTTGATCTGGTTGTAGCCAGAAAAACCATCCATGAAGGAGAAGATCTTATGCTGCGCGATGTTGTCGACCAGAACATCAATGTGAGGAAGTGGGAAGTCATCCTTGGGGCTTTCCCTGTTCAGATCTCTATAGTCCACACACATCCGTACCTTACTGTCCTTCTTGGGTACCGGAATGACATTGGCAACCCACTGCGGATAAAGGGTGACATCTAAGAACCCTGCATTAAACTGTTTCATGACCTCTGCCTTGATTTTCTCTGACATTTCGGGGCGCATATGGCGGACCTTCTGTTTACTGGAGGGAAGGCCTCTTTAGTCGGCAAGTGATGTACCACAATATCAGTGTCAAAACCAGGCATGTCTTCATAGGACCAGGCGAAGATCTCAACATAGTCATGTAGCATCTGTATTAACCGTTGCTTGACATTAGGCTCCACATTCACACCTATCTTAACATCTTTCCTGTCTTCCTCTGTACCCAAATTCACTGACTTAACTGGCTCTTCATGAGGTTGTATGGCCCTTTCTTCCTGCTGCAATAGTCTAGCAAGTTCTCCAGGCACCTCACAATCATCCTCACCTTCTTCCTCGGCTTGATTGATCGGATTTTCGAAGTCATATCTGGCAGTAGCAGAGTCATTATCAATGGGATCCATAGTGGATATGGATCTGCATTATGATACGTGAGTGTGTGTAAGAGAATAGCTGTTTTGATAAAGTGAGAGATAGAAAAGAAAAACAAAGAGCGCAAAATTTTTAATGGAAGAAACGTCCAATGCTTTATTAATGATATATGAAATGACAAATAATAGCCCTCACAAGCAAAGCCAAGGTGCCTCGGGCAAGGCACCAGGCCGTAAAGTTTCAAACTGTTTACTACAAATCTTAAAACAAAAGTCAATTACTGCAGAATAAAAGAAACAGGTATGAAGTCCTTCGTCGTCCAGTTATTCAGTCCACCGTTGGTTGTTAGGTAGATCTAGCTATCGATGTCTGAATCCTTTTCACTGTCCTTAATTGCATTAATTCCCTGATTGCTGATATGTAGAGGAGGTCTTCCAATCCGTGCGCGCCTAACAATCCTTTGAGCCCCTGTAGTAAAGCCCAAACCGAATTTGTCAGTCTTGTGAGTGAAATCAGGGAGCTGACCCCAATTGGTACACCCACCTTCTTCAATTACAGCCCTGACGTCTTTAAGAGAAGCCATCTTTAATGGAGGTTTGTTGGTAGTAACTCCAGTTAAAGCCAAAGTCTGAGGGACCTCCTCAAAGTTCTGACAAGGTGTTTCTATGAACTCCTCGTCCATCTCTACATAACGGAAGGAATTGAGGTGACTCACCATATATTCTTCTTCACCTCACACTGTGACAATCTTCCCCTTCACCGGATACTTCAGTATTTGATGGAGTGTGGAAGTAACTACCCCAGCCCCATGGATCCAAGGACGACCCAGCAAGCAAGAATATGATAACCTGTTATCCATTACATAGAAGGTAGACCCAAAGGTCTGAGAACCCACTTTGACAGGGATGTCCACCTCCCCGTGCACCATCCTCTTTGATCCGTCAAAAGCCCTTACCACAATGTTACTAGGCTTTAGAGTCAAACCCTCACAATCTAAACGGTCCAATGCTTTCTTCGGCAGAACATTCAGTGAAGACCCGGTGTCTACCAGCACATGAGCCATAGTTGATCCCCCGCACTCAATCGAGACATGCAGAGTATCATTATGATTCCTTCCTTTTGGTGTCAGATCCGCATCTGAAAAACCCAGCCCATTGTCAGCAGTCAGGTTGGCCACACAATCTTTGAACTGATCTGCTGAAGTTTCCTGCGGCACATGCGCAGTCTTGAGAAATGCATTCAAAGCCTTTGCATGGGCTTCAGAACACAATAGCATAGACAACATGGATATCTTTGACGGCGTCTTCCCCAGCTGTTCGACCATATTGTAGTCGCTTTTCTTGATAATTTTCAGTATTTCCTCTATTTCTTGTTTAGAGGTTTCCACAACGATTTTCTTAGGTGCCTCCGTCCGAGCAGGCTCACCTATAACTTCCTTGCCCCGAGTCCTAGATGGCTCGGAGATAGGGGTGATAACTGGAGTAAGGATATGAATAGTAGTAGGTCTGATAACTGGAGTAGGAACAGGAGAAATGTCAGGAGTGCTGGTTGGAGCAGCAGTTGGAATAACAGTAGGCTTGATGATCTTCGGAGCAATCTCAGGAGAGAAAACCCTTCCACTTCGGGTAACCTTACTAGTCCCGACAATATTACTGACATCAGTATCAGCTTCTTCATTCTTCAGATCTTGCTTAATGCCATGATAATACACATCAGCACCATAATGCCATGGGACAGCCTTGTCTGAAGTGTACGGGATAGGACCAGGAACAATGATTATTAGCGGAGCAATTCTTGGAACAAGTATAATCCTAACAGGTTTTCTCGAGGAAACCTTGGAAGGATTGGCGGAAATGTAAATAATGGCAATATCTTCACTGGGAACAAAAGGAGTCGTAGTCTTTTCGAACAAAATTTATTTATTATCCATTAGGCGCTGAACACCTGATTTCAACAAAAAGCAACCGGAAGGTATGATCGAACACATGTGGCAACCTTCACCATAACCCGGAAATAAACCGGCCAACAACAAATTCTTCTTAACAGTCATCAGAGGAGTGGAAAATTTCTTCAACAGAGGTCATAAACAAATCGGTGTCAACAACATTAACTCCACGACCATGTTTGGGCATGGGAGCAGTTATAACATTCGGCTTTTCTAGAGCATCAAACTCTATCTCCTTGGCCTCGAGCAGATCTTGTACTTTGTTTCTCAAGGCCCAGCAATCACTTGTATCGTGGCCTGGACTCTCATAATGGTAGGCGCACTGCGCGTTGGGATTGTATCTGGGAGAAGCAGTGTTTGGATTCTTGGGAGCCTCTCTCAAGGTTGCCAAGTTGGATTTCAGCAGGTGAGGTAACACTTCATCCAGTGTCATGCTGAGGCGGGTAAACTGCCGTTTTGGTCTTTCCATCCTTTGTTGATTATTGTGTTGCAGAGCAACTGTGGGTCTTGGTATCACTATAGCATTTACCGTTTGACGGTGTTCAGATCTGCTTTGGCCCCTCAGGCTATAGACTGCACTAGCTTCCTTCTTACCGCTGAAAGGCTTCTTTGTTGAACTCAAGGAGGCATGCTTCTGTATTTTACCACTCAGAATTCCAGCTTCTACTCTTTCTCCAGTTAAAATCAGTTCAATGAAACCAGATGACGAGCTGCCGATCAGGTGATTGAAAAATGGACCAGATAGCGTCCCTAGAAACATGTCAACCAACTCCCTACCAGACAAAGAGGGTTGGACTCTTTCGTACAAGTCTCTCCACTTCTGAGCATAGTCCTTAAAACCTTCACTTGCACCCATGGACATACCCTGGAGCTGAGTACGAGTGGGAGCAAGGTCGGCGTTATACTGATACTGCTTATAGAAGGAAATAATAAGATCTTCCCAGTTTCGGACACTGGTTCCTTATAACTGATAGAACCATTCAAGCTGAGTCCCTGACAGACTATCTTGGAAGAAATGCACCCACAAATTTCTATCAGTAGTGTGGGGTTATATTTTTCTGACATACGAGCGGAGATGGAGTTTTGGACAGGATACTCCATCGTACTTAGAAAAAACTAGAGCTTTGAACTTATGAGGGATCACCACTCTCGATACCAGTCGCAATTCTCTGAAATCCAAACCAGGTATTTTCTGAATCTCTATAGCGCTCAGACGATCTTCTAGCTGCTTGTACCTATCCTCAGCAGGAGGATATTGCTCATCATCGTAATCAGTATCGTTGTCAGAAACTGCAGGACTTGGGTCCTTCTCCCTTTCTTGGTTCTCCCCGTCCTTGGTGAGTAGGTCAGATCAGTTGGTGGCCCAAACCTTTCTCCGAATCTTCTACCCATATTCAGGATACCGACCTTCTTCTTCTTCTTCTTCTCTTTCAGAATAAGGGTCTTCAAATCCTCCTGCCCTTTAGCCAGACTTATGAACATCTGTTGGAATTGGGCGTTCTGTGCCTGAAGATCTTTAATGGCTTGATCGAAAGACATTTCTGCTGAAATAGACAACGAAGAAGATGAGAAACCTGTAAGGGCACCTGTAATGATGTGCATGATAATGGGATGCGCATGTAATGATTTCAAAGACTTTAGGAGATTTAAATTTATAAACCAAAAATGAACAAAAAACTTTATTAGCTTTAAATTTGAAAGGTTCAACAATGCTTTTAAGGCGTTACAAAGAAGTAAATAAAACAAAGTCTAAAACTAGAAAAAGCAAAATCAAAAGTCCCATGGTCGCTTCCTCTTTGTGCTGATGTAGTCATTGACCACTCTTTCTTCCTCGAGCTGCCTGGTGATCTTCAGAATCTTCCTTTCCTGCTCATGATACTCCTCCCGGTAAGTATCTCGTTCATTCTTCAGCTGAATCCAAGACCTCTGCAACTCCCCAAGATCAGTGGGCATGTAAGGATAGAGAACCGTGTAAGGAATGCCCTCTGTGATACGGTGGCCAGAACCGGGACATGTTTCCCTATTTTTTAAAGGAATTTGCTGGTTTGCGTTTTGCGTTTGTATTCGCAAAATGTCGCGGTAAGCAAGAGTCGCCACCGCATTTTATTTTATCCAACAAGGAATGGAAAAAAGCACAGAAAAATTCCTTTTTCGAGATATTTCTGAGTACGGGGGATAGATTATAGGAAGGGAAGGTATTAGCACCCTTTCTATCCGTAGTTATCTACGGGCTCTTAGGTACTTGCTCATCATTTTCAAAATTGTTTTCTTTGTCTTTGTGTGCTTTGAAAAGTTTTTGTTTTGACTTAGATTTAACTCTTGCTTCTGTCTTCAAGAGTGTAATGAAGTGTTTTTTTGAAAAAAAAACTTTGTTTGTAAAGGAGTGTAAGTGTGAAAAAGAAGTTTGTTTGGATTGAGCAAGTACTTAAGAGCTAATTTACCTACTCGAAAAAAGAATCGTTCTATGTTCGTTTCCTTTAGACAACGCTATCCCACTATTAGTGAGTAGGTAGCACCGTCGTTGGAGTTTTGAGGGTTAATTCGAAAGGGACGTACAGTCACTAAAGCCATGTTAGGACATCTTAGTAGTAACCCTAATGTCTTAGATCAATCGTTCGAGGCAACAATTTCGTGGCAACCATTCCGAGGCAACTTTTCCGAATCGGGACTTTGATCTTTGTTTAGACAAAAAGGCGACCGCTAAAGCATCCTATACTCAATGACCATTTACCGAAGACAACCAAGTGGGAGTGTACCCTAGGAGTGCGCATGTGCGAGTGATTCAATTTCATATTTTTTTGTCTTTGCACATTTAGGGTGATCTAACTGTTTTAAAGTTAATCATATATTCTTGTCATGCAAACCCTAATTATTCATACATCTAACAGTTAATAATTTGCGGAATTTAAAGTGCAGAAATTAAACTACGCTATTACAAGGCTTCGGGTATTTACATAGCCAAACACAAACCCTTTGAAAATTAAAGCGATAAATGTAAATAAATGTCCTAATTAAACTATTACAAACTGTGAGCAGATACAATAATTGGGATAAAAAAAGAATAAAGCGCGTGATGACAAATTAGATCGAATGCGAACTAGGGTTTTGACCCTTCTATCCTAATGAAAAGAGAAAATGTTTTTGGTTTTGCTTTTAACAAAAGTAATAAGTTTTCTAAATTAAGTACAAATAATTAATTAGTTAATTAAATTAATTAATAAAAATAATGGCCTATTTTTGTGTTTTTTTGTTATTTTAGGAAAAAATAAAATATAATTAAGTTAGTAATAAAACCTATTTATTCTAATTATTTTTAATTATGTACAAAATAATTAAAGTTTTACCTAAAATTAAATCTAATTAAATTAATAAATTTATTGAAAAAAAGAATACCTAAATCTAATTAGTGGAAAATATTTTTGGTGATTTTTGATAAAAAGAAAATTAATTTGATTGGTTAGTAAATAAAATAAATAAATTAAATGAAATAATAGAATAAAAATATAGAGAAAGAAAAGTGGGCCTGAATATCAATTTGGAGGGATGCAAAAAGTAGAATCTGGGCCCATTTGAATGAGGTCCACGTTGACCTTGTGGATCCAGTGTATTGTGTTGACTGAACCTTCATGGTGGTCTCTCTTGGATGGCCATCAGATCTGGCCTCAGGACACTTGGCATGATTGATTGTGAGGGTGCACAATGGTCCTGGGTCTTGCATATGCGCTGGATAACCTGAAAGAAAATTAGAAAAATACCAAATGTTGGAGGCAGGGGTCGAACCCCTGACCTCAAGCACTCCCATGCCTTAAACACCAGCCTGGCTACCACTGCACCATTTGTTCTTGTTTTTACATGGGATGAATAATAATAATAATATATAAAACAAATAAAATAACAAAATATTCCGCGCGAAATTCAAATGGCCAAATTAGGTGAAGCCACGTCTTCGTCTCCTTCCCCTCTCCGTGGCTAAAAGTTTGGGAACCTATACCCACGGACAACGTCCGTTGCTACAGACCTGTGCATTCTCAAAACCACATACACATGATATAAATGACCACCAAGGCCATGGTTAGATTCGTCTCATCCTTCTGAACACGATGGTACCCTTCATCAGGGCTAATTTCACCTGCAAGCAAAATCCCTAATTCGGAGCTATGAACCCTAACAATGGTGAATTACAGTATAGGCCATATAAATGGAATTAATCAATACAGGAAGCTTGCAAATGTTTCATGGATCAACAATATATGATTAATTCATCCTAACAATGCCTAAATCATGCTATTCGAATTAAAGAAAAGAGCTATGTCGTGAGCGACTTACAGTGCAATACAGGTCTCGAAAATGCTTGGTTTTGTTTGCCTTGGCTTGCTGAGACTCCCAGGAATCGATTGGTATAGGCAAAGAGTCTTGTATTGGCCTCTAAGTGCAAATTCGATTCACCACTTTTTCTTGATTTTTTCCAGTTTTTGTTCTTGTTCATGCGCCTCTTTCTAACCTAGTTTTTTGGTCTGGCCTTGTTCTATATGTATTAAGGGATATATTAGGTTTGAAAGAATGCATCCAATCTTCCTCCATCAATGAATTTGATTGTGATTTGATCCTTCTTTAAATCTTTCCAAAATTGACCTAAAACCAATCTTTTTGTCCACCCTAATTCCTTGCACGAGTTTGAATACTTGCTAGCTGTAATTGAAACCTGAAACAAGCACACAATCTCTTTCTTTCAATATTTTGGATTTTATTTGATTTGTTTTGATTTAAATTGAATTAATTAAAATAAAAATAAAAATAAATAATAAAAATAAGATATGGACAAGTGGCAAAGGCTAGAGCTCATGGACTATGTTGCCAACTCAACACAAATGAAAAAGATTGGGCCCATTTGGCAAAATTTGAAGTTTTGGGCATAGTTGACTTTTGGCAATTTTGGAAAAAAGGTCAACTTCACCAATGCATAACTTCCTCAATTTTAACTCTTTGGAGGTGTTCTTGGACTTTTTAGAGATTTCCTCTAATCAACCCTTTTTGTCTCATCTCAATTTGATATTCCATGCTTAAGTATGAAGCTTTAACAAAAAAAGGTGTTTTTGTTGACTTTTCAAAATGACCTATAATGTCCAAATTCATAACTTCTTGTGAGTGCATATTTTGGACTTGGGAGATGCAGACGGATTGTGGGGAATTGCATCCTCTTCAAAATGAGCTTTGGATGGGTCATTTCTAATAAATTATGAGAAAGTTATGCTTGGTCAAAGTTGAGTTGACTTTTCCTACAAAACCCTAATTTAGCAACTTTTGAGTCTTGATGAATTATGAGCAATCCTTGATGAATCATGATCAACCCTTGATCAAATGATGAAATATTCTTCAAAATGAGAATGTTGACCAACAATCTTGAATTTTTACTGTATGTGGGCCACAATTCACTTTTGCCCTAGCACAGTCGATTTTCAGACCTTTGAGCAATTGGCTGAGCAAACTTCCTCTGCAAGACTTGAAACTTGACATGGATGATCTTGAGGACATATTAGGACAATGTTGAGCATTTGGGGTCTTTTGGACTCAAGTATCTTGATGTAACATGAAACCCTAATTTGAGGTAGACTGCCTTAGGAGAGAGCTTGTCTGGCCAACCCTTGGACTATCTTGAGCAACTTGGGGATCATTCTTGAAATGTTTTGAGAAATATGGGATGGCAAATTTTGGGGTACAACAGCTTCCCATGTTCAATCTTCTTACACTTGAGGATGTAGATTGGCTTGCTGGCCTTTCGTGATCCGAAGGTGGAAGAGGATTGAACACTAGAGTGCCCAGAAATTTGCACTCGCATGATGTGGTGTCTGTCTTGCGATGTCGGGAATGGGCTTATAGATGCCATTTGGAGATTGATGACGGAAGATGGGCTTAAAGATGCCATCCGAAGAAGTGTCGATCACATAAGAGATTCCTTAGTGAGAGCTTGTATACCTGTTTGTTGAGGGAGATTCCGCTGGGGAATACTGATCTCTGTCTTGAGAGGAATAGAATTTTAGGAGCTTCAGTCGTCCGTATTCGACTGAGGAATCTTCTCTGTTGAATTTTAGGAACTTTGGTCATATCTGTATTCTACTGAGGAAACATCTCTGTTGAATTTTAGGAACTTCGATCGTCTGTATTCGACTGAGGAATCATCTCTGTTGAATTTTAGGAACTTCGGTCGTCCGTATTCTACTGAGGAAACATCTCTATTGAATTTTAGGAACTTCGGTCGTCCGTATTCTACTGAGGAATCATCTCTGTTGAATTTTAGAAACTTCAGTCGTCCGTATTCGACTGAGGAATCATCTCTGTTGAATTTTAGGAACTTCGGTCGTCCGTATTCTACTGAGGAATCATCTCTGTTGAATTTTTAGGAACTTTGGTCGTCCGTATTCTACTGAGGAATCATCTCTATTGAAGAGGAAAGTTGAATTTTAGGAACTTCGGTCATCCGTATTCAACTGGGATTAGACTATTACTCAGTCGTACCCGGGCTTCACAGCTTGAATATTGTGAGGATTTTGATTGTATCTTTCCTGAAAGGTAAAGGTTAGCTATATGTAATGCATGATATGTATCAAGCGATGATGTTCTCAAAATAAATGAGATTGTGTTGTATGATGCGTATATGTATGTGTCATGATGTATGGAAATGTGATGTTTTTAGCTACGGAAAATGAATCCCAGATTGCTGCTGGAGAAAAGAGTTAAATTCTTTGTTCCCTGCTGGGATAATGAGTGAAGATGATTGTGAGAATAAATCTGCAGGAGAGGATAAATCTGTTGGGGAATAAACTGAAGAGGAAATGACTCTGTGGGGAAGTCATATTCTGCTAGAGAATCTGTTGATAAACTCAGCTGGGGATGAATTATCATTGCCGGCGATGATAAACTTTGTTGTCGATTGAGTTTCTGTTTGTAAAAGGAATGAACTTCGTTGGTGATGATTTTCCAATAGCGACCTTACTGGGGACAACCTTTTAGACTCTATCGGGGACAATCTTCAAACTCCACTGGGGATAATTCTCCAAACTCCACTGGGAATAAATTCTTAAAACTCCACTAGGGATAATCTTCAAAACTCGAATGGAGGATATTTTTTAGTGCTGGTGGTAGATAAACTCTGCTTGGGGAGAATATCATTGATTCATTCGTGGTTGCGAGCCTCAGCTGGGGAGGATTTAACACCACTATCTCTCTTACTCTGCGGGAAGTGAATGTACTTTCAATCACTTTCTCCAACTAGGTCTATCCCTATACCTGGTGAATAGAGAAACTGTACGGTTCAAGCATTTCTTATTTGCCTCCGTTTCTGATATTACGAGTAATCGTCTTTTGTTTCGCATGTAAATATTCATGAGTAGCAATTATTGTCAAATGCATATATCAAAAATGAACAATGGAAATTTTTGCAAAACAAAACAGAAAAAGGAAATAATCTGAAATTTCTTTGTGAAAATGAATTGTATTAATTTTGAAATAAGCCTGTAAATAGGCGTTTTTTGTACAAGAGGCTGACGTCCTAGTAAGAGAACGCCGCCGAGCAATATAGTTTATACAATTTATGAAAAACAAAGAAAAATAGCTATGTGCATAATCCCACTGGGTTCCAACTCTGCTATTTCCTTTATGTCCTCAAGCATCTCATCACTTTGCTGCTTGGTTGAAGGTAGATCAGATTGATTAGTGTTGTCCGAGCTTGATAGTCGATGCCGAAGTCTGGTTGCAAGGCGATCCAATGAGACATAGCGTTACGCTTTAATCCCTAATTTTTGCCTGGCTCGCCCTTTCGGGTTTTCAGTCCACCGAGATACCCTTTTTTGCCCAAGCCGCCTTTTCAGGTTTTCAACTTGCCGGGTGTACATATTTTTCATTTTCATCCCTTATTTTTGCGCGAACCCTTTTGGTTCGCCGGGAAGCCCTTATTTTTTGCCTAGTCCAGTCAACTTAGCGGGTCTTTGATTATGCTTAGTATTTTTTCACTATGTTTGCATTGACGGGGTGAGGAAGGTCGTCACCATCCATGGTGGTTAGAATTATAGCTCCTCCTGAGAAAATGTTCTTAACCACAAATGGCCCTTCGTAAGTAGGGGTCCATTTGCCCCTGGGATCACCTTGCGGTAATATGATACGCTTGATCACCAAATCCCCAACTTGATACTCTTGTCGTCTAACTTTCTTGTTAAATGCCTTGATCATCCGCTTTTGATACGTCTGACCATGACAAATAGCAGTGAGTCTCTTCTCGTCGATTAAGTTCAGCTGATTAAGCCGGGTCTAAATCCAGTCATCTTTGCTCAAATCTGTGTCCTTCATGATCCGAAGAGAGGGTATCTGAACTTCAATGGGCAAGACGGCCTTCATGCCATATACCAAGGAATAGGGTGTTGCCCATGTTGACGTCCGCGCGGAGGTACGGTAACCATGAAGAGCAAATGGTAACATCTCGTGCCAATCTTTGTATGTTACTGTCATCTTCTGCACAATCTTCTTTATGTTCTTATTAGTCGGTAAGGAGAAGAGTTGTGATGCTATATCTTAAACTGCTTGCAGAGCTCGGTAATCATTGTATTGTTGAGATTTGTACCATTATCCGTAATGATCCTCTCTGGTACACCATATCGACAGATCAGATTGTACTGAATAAACCGTGCTATGACGTTCTTGGTTACAGTAGCAAAGGAAGCTACCTAACACTTTGTGAAGTAATCAATCGCTACCAGGATGAAATGATGCCCGTTGGACGCAGTAGGTCTGATCTCACCAATCATATCGATGCCCCACATTGCGAAAGGTCAAGGTGTCGTCAAGATATTCAGAGGAAATGGAGGTATGTGCACCTTATCAGCATAGACTTGGCACTTATGACAGGTCCGAGAATGCTGATAACAGTCGGCTTCCATAGTAGACCAATAATATCCAGCCTGTAGGATTTTCTTCGCCATGGTGTGTCCACTAGAATGAGTCCCGAAAGTACCTTCATGTAAATCTACCATAAACCTTTCTGCCTCGTTCTTATCCACACAACGCAGTAAGGTCGAATCATGGTTACGCTTGTAAAGGATACCATTACTGATGAAGAACTTTGCAACGAACCTCCTCAGAAACTTCTTATCGTTAACAGATGCACCCTCGGGGTATTCTTGAGTCTCAAGATACCTCTTCACCTCGTGTGTGATACGGTGGGAGAACTGACTTGAGGTTTTGCGTTTGTTTTCGCAAATGTTTCGGTTGAGCAAGAGTCGCCACCGACTTTTTATTTTATCCTAAGGAAAGGTTAAAAAGCACAGCAAAAACCTTTGAGATGTTTTCTTGGGTTCGGGGAGTAGATTATAGAAAGGGAAGGTATTAGCACCCTTTCTATCCATGGTTATCCATGGGCTCTTAGTTACTTGCTTAGATCACTTGCCTTTTGTTTTCAATTGTTTTAAATGGTGCTTGTGTGTGCGTGTGTTTGAAAATGTTTTGAAAAGAAGCCAATGTGGTGGCAACCTTTGTAATGATCCATGTGGGGATGTATACAAAGATGTATGTCTTTTGAAAAGGTTTTCATTTGTTTTTTGAAAGTTGTTTTGAAAGTGTAGTGATGTGTGGTTTTTGAAATAGGCAAGTGTTTTAGTTTGCAAGATTGATTCAAGTAACTAAGAGGTTATCTACTCCTAAATTTCTCAAAAGATTATTGCTATGTTTTAACCCTTTTAACAAGTTTGTTCCACCATTGTATTTGGTGGACAATCTCATGTTAGGATGTGAAAGGGACGGGCACAGGGTTATCGTTTAGACCATAAATGCAATGGTGCCAAGTATCGTTGGGCATTTTCTTTAAGGGACTTGATCATTTGTTTTTTGGAAGTATTTTGAAAATGTTATCGAGGGACTATGATCATTTGGGTTGTTTGTTTTGCCCAAAGAGACTTAACATGCAATATGGCCCAATTTGAAAGGCAACAAGTGGAGTACCCTAGGGGGTGCAAGTGTGATTTGTGTGTTCATTTTCATGCTTATTTGTCTTGAGATTAGGTCATAACTATTTTGTCGTTTTTCGCATACAAACCCTAATTCTAACATGGCATAATTAAAAAGCAATAAAGTGCGAAAATAAATTTACTAGGCTATTACAAGTCCAAATATGGGAAGGGGGGTACAAATGTTCAAATGGGATTTTGACAAGTAATGTAAACCTAAAACTATTACATCAATATTAAAATATTTTACAAGATGATTAATTGCATAAATTAAATAAAATAAGAATAAATATGCAAGATGCAAAAATGGTTTTTGTATGTATGAAAAAGGAATTATTTATGTAAGAATAAAAAAGAAAATAAAAAGGTATTATTTTTGGGGTTTTTTTCATATTTAGGGTTAAAAACCCTAATTCTATTAAAGGGGTATTAATCAATTAATTCTATAATACTTATTATTTATATACAAAAATAAAATGGAATATGATATATTTGTAAAAAAAGGTATTTTTTAGTATCAAATATTATATATATATATATATATATATAATATATATATATATATATATATATATATATATAT